>NW_021024743.1:294536-496009 GCF_004153795.1 Camellia sinensis
GGGCTAAAAACTCTCTCATCCTCCAAGCAACGAGGAATCAAGTCAAGTACGAAGCACGAACTGGGATGGGGCGAGATATTCCACTCCCTCATCTGGACAGATGTAACCACGTTCGAACTCCCCAGCAGGGCATCATCAACCAATGTTAGCTGCAGATTTGCTACACACCCAGTTGTAGCACAACCCCTCTATGGGAGAAACTTACTATTGTGAACAAGAGTCTGGTAAAATACCAGGGGCAAGAGCCCACAATTTCCAGCTTATCCATCAACCACCCAGGGGAGGATGAAAAACGAGAGATTAAAGAATAGAGAGATGTGCGCTGAGAGAAAAAGCGAGAAAAGGGTTTTGAGAGAAAAAACCGAGCTTGAGAGCCGAGTGATGTGAGAATCACAAATAAGAAAGGGTGGGAATAATACCCGGTGAAACAGGCTCCCTGTGCACGTCTGTGTGTCGTGTCTTTTGTTTTGTTTGTCTCGATTCTTGCTTTGAGTCGTTCGAGCGTGTCTCGACGTGTTTAGGTTGTTTACCTTTTGTTTTCCGTTGTTGAGTCTTTCTCGCTGTGTTCAGTCGTAGGCTCAATACCTGGTCGAAAACTCATCTCTCAATTTCAAAAATAAATCGTTTTGTGCTCAGAGTGCTATGCCATCCTTCACGTTTGTGCAAAACAAGATTCTTTTTTCCATAAAACTGCAGGGTCCACCCCGATAAGTGTGAACGGTGAAACCAGGACCTATCTGAAGCTATGATGGTTCCAAACTACAAAGCAAAGACAAAAGAGCGAAAATCGAAGTATCTGAGTTTGTGTCAACTTCAGAAAATTCCGTGATTGTACTCCGGACGTACCTCTTCAGGGCCTTGTCAATGCTCCGAAATATGAGTGTACCTCTACCTCAGCGCCAAGATCAATCCTGCTTCAAGGTTATACACTCATCCACTTACATTGTTATGCACCCACTTCACTTGCATTGTAATGCATTTTACCTATCAAGTTTCTTCCTCAGTCATGCACGATATTGTATGCACAGTTCATTCAAAGAAGTTCCGTTTTAAGGTCATTCACTTTTGTGTATCAATCACACACACTCACTTTAGTGTATCAATCACACTTCATCCGCTTAGTGTATCAATCACACTTCATTCACTTAGTGTATCAATTACACTCTAATTTCAATTATACTCTAATCTACTTAGTGTATCAATCACGCTTCAGTTACGCTCTCATTCATATAGCGTATCAATCACACTTCATTTGCTTAGTGTATCAATCACACTTTACTCGCTTTGAGTATCTATCACCCACATTCTCATTTAGTGTATCAATCACACTCTCTTCACTTAGTGTATCAATCACATTCTTTCATTTTGTGTATCTATCACACACATTCTCATTTTGTGTATCTATCACGCACATATTCTCTTTTGTGTCTATTGCACTCTCACTTAGTGTATCAATCACACTTCTTCATTTTGTGTTATCATCACACACATTCTCGTTTTCTGTATCACACTTCATTGATTTAGTATATCAATCTATACTTGTTCACTAAGTGCATCTATCACACTTTGTGTTCACCTTTGTATATCAATCATACTTGCTCACTAAGTGCATCTATCACACTTCGTGTTCACCTTTAGTATATCAATCATACTTGTTCACTGAGTGCATCTATCACACTTCGTGTTCACCTTTAGTGTATCAATCACACTCTGTTCACTAAGTGCATCTATCACACTTCGTGTTCACTTTTAGTGTATTAGTCACACTCTGTTCACATAGTGCATCTATCACACTTTGTGTTCATTTCAGTATATCAATCATACTTTGTTCACACTGTGCATCTATCACACTTTGTGGTTCGCTTTAGTGTATCAATCACACTCTGTTCACACAGTGCATCTATCACACTTTGTGTTCCCTTTTAGTATATCTATCATACTTGCTCACTAAGTGCATCTATCACACTTCGTGTTCGCTTTCAGTATATCTATCATACTTGTTCACTAAGTGCATCTATCACACTTCGTGTTCACTTTTAGTGTATCAATCACACTCTGTTCACATAGTGCATCTATCACACTTTGTGTTCATTTTCAGTATATCAATCATACTTTGTTCACACTGTGCATCTATCACACTTTGTGTTCGCTTTTAGTGTATCAATCACACTCTGTTCACATAGTGCATCTATCACACTTTGTGTTCCCTTTTAGTATATCTATTCATACTTGCTCACTAAGTGCATCTATCACACTTCGTGTTCGCTTTCAGTATATCTATCATACTTGTTCACTAGGTGCATCCACGTTTTGTGTTCACCTTAGTGTATCCATTCCATGGTGGGCAGCCGAGGCTTTGAAAGCCAAGGGGATGAATAAGCAACAAGTATTCGCAGTCATGACTAAAGCTGTGGATGATGCTTTCCCCACTTCAACCGAAGGCTGTTCAAGCCGGGCAGAAAATTGGGATGGGCCCCGTCATGCCAAGACAGTCCCTGTCATCCCTAACCCTGTACCTGGGAAAGATCAGAAAACCAAGGCAGTACCTGCCGACCCTTTTGCTAGTAGCTGCTTATGTGATATAACTGCTTGAATGCCTGTGGATGGAGGTTGAATTACTTAAATTGGAATAATGCATTAAAACTGTGAGTTTCAAGCCCACTAGATAGTGGCAAAACCATCTTTTCTAAAGCCCACTTGAGGGTGGCAAAACCTACATTTCAGCCTACTTGCAAGTAGCAAACCATTTTCAAAACAAGCATGAAATGTTTTGTTCCAATTTAGGCAATTTGGTCTATACTTGTTTGCAGTGCGCATAACATAGTAATTCTAGGCTAATAACCGGAATAAGAACACATAACGTTTTCAAAAACGGATATCACGGTTAGTAGAGGCCAATCTTCGGATCGGGCGAGAGGGGGTGCTCACAGCTGACCTTCCCCAATCGTACCCAAGCTCTCGAGCCGAGGCAACTTTGGTGATGATGGACGGGTGGCCTTTGGCACCGAGTCAGGGTTTCCTAAATTTCCCCATAAAAATATTTAGGTGGCGACTCTATATCTGGCAAAAGCAGTCCATGTTTGGCACTTCTTTTTCAAAAAATATGTTTCTCAAAACGATTTGCCGGATTTGGACTCTTTGGTTCAGATTAAGAACCGTGATACAAATCGAGTCCGAACTGTAGCATAAGGCCCCCCTCCGCAGGCGCGTCTACAGGCACACAGCTTATAACACTGCTCAATCTGAACACGTAGTCCATAACACAACACTCGGTTTGATCGGCACACAGCTCATAACACTGCTCAATCTGGACACACAGTCCATAACACAGCATTTTGTTTGATTGGCACACAGCTCATAACACTGCTCAATCTGAACACGCAGTCCATAACACAGCATTCTGTTTGATCGGCACACAGCTCATAACACTGCTCAATCTGAACACGTAGTCCATAACACAGCATTCTATTTGATCGGTACACAGCTCATAACACAGTACATTTTTGCACTTTGAACGCACAGCTCAAACTTTTGAATTTCTGAACACGCAACTCATACTTTTCATTGTGAACACTCAGCTCACATTTTTGAAATTTGAACACGCAGCTCAAACTTTTTATGGTGAACACGCAACTCACATTTTTTGAAATTTTGAACATGCAGCTCAAACTTTTGATGGTGAACATGCAGCTCACATTTTTCAAGTTTTGAACACGTAGCTCAAACTTTTTGTGGTGAACACGCAGCTCACATTTTTCAAGTTTTGAACACGCAACTCAAACTTTAGTGGTGAACATGTAACTCACATCTTTTTGAAATTTTGAACACGTAGCTCACATTTTTTGAAATTTTGAACACGCAGCTCAAACTTTTGATGGTGAACATGCAACTCACATTTTTTGAAATTTTGAACACGCAGCTCAAACTTTTGATGGTGAACACGCAGCTCAAATTTTTTTTTTTTAAATTTTGAACACACAGCTCAAACTTTTCATGGTGAACACGTAGCTCACATCTTTTGAAATTTTGAACACGCAGCTCAAACTTTTGATGGTGAACACGTAGCTCACATTTTTTTGAAATTTTGAACACGCAGCTCAAACTTTTGATGGTGAACACGCAGCTCACATTTTTCATTTTCATACACCCCATACATTTCAATTTGAAACCACAACTCATACATTTTCATTTGCACGCAGCCCATACATTTCAATCTGAAACCGCAGCTCGTACATTTTCATTCGCACGCAGCCCATACATTTCAATCTGAAACCGCATCTCATACATTTTCATTTGCAAGCAGCCCATACATTTCAATATGAAATCGCAGCTCATACATTTTCATTTGCATGCAGCCCATACATTTCAATTTGAAATCACAGCTCATACATTTTCATTTTGAAACTGAATATATCTGTTCAGTTTGAATGCAGGTATCTTCCCATTTCACACGGGATTATGGGTCCATCCTTGCGAGGGAGTGGTACACGAAGCTCCCAGACACTGTTCGGCATATTTTGGACGAGGCAGGGTTTGGCCTATTCTGTGCAGGATTGTCACGTTATCCAGCGAGTAAGACCCTCCTAGGCGCACTTGTAGAGAGGTGGTGGGACACCACCAACTCCTTCCATTTTTCAGCTACTGGGGACATGACGATGACCCTATATGACTTCTCCATGTTGACGGGCCTTGACATGGTAGGCCGCCCGATCCCATACGATGCAGATATGGGTGAGTGAGAGGCCACTTGGATTTATCTGCTCAGAGCCCGTCCGCCGATCGACAGATCATCGGGTAGGGTCAGGTACACCTGGTTTGCCGAGCAGTACAGGGGGACTTCGCCCCAGACCATTGAGACCGTACAGCAGTACGCCCGGGGATTCTTGATGTTCCTCTTCGGGACCACACTGTTCTCCGACAGGGGGAACACAGTTGGGCTTTATCTGCTCAGTGCTTTGGTGGACCTATCACGGGTCAGTCAGTATGATTGGGGTGGCGCGGGCCTTGCTACCCTTTACTGCTACATGAGCGCGACCTCCCGTGAGCGGGGGACCATAGTTGGAGGCTACTGGCGAGCCCGTGAGGTACATTCTGCCCTCTTAATTTACAGTTCTGCTTTTCATTATCTGTACACCGCACACTGCACACATCACATTTTGTATTCTACATTCTGCACTCAGCATTCTGCATTTCCTGTATTTTCTTTATATTGTACACTGCACCCAGCATTCTACGCTCAACATTCTGAACTCAGTATTCTGTATACTGTACACTGCACACAACATTCTGTATACTGTACACTGCACTCAGCATTTTGTATATTGTACACTGCACATAGCATTCTGCGTTCAACATTCTGCACTCAGCATTCTGTATACTATACACTGTACACTGCACACAGCATTCTGTATTCTGACATTTGTTGTCTTACCTTTCACAACTTTGGGTTTATGCGTACTTCCCGACGCTGGTCCCTGAGCTAGAGGTCGAGACACCCCTTGTGATCCCTTATCCACGCAGATTTGAGGGTCGGTGTCGGCCCAGGCCCCGGGAGACTTTGCCCTATCTCTGGCAGTTCTTCGATACTGTACGGGCGACGGAGGTAATCCAGAACTCTCAGTTCTTCATGCTTTCCACTTTGATTTATCTTACATATTTATGACATCTAATCAATTTATGCACTTGCTACCAACAGGTGTCCTGGCAGCCTTGGATAGCCATGCCAGGGAATCCTCGATTTCTGTTCACTAGGGCATGGGGCACTTCGCGATACAGGGTCTTGCTTGAGGGACCGGTCGGCAGAGCCTGGTTCTTCAGAGAGCGCTTTATGCGCCAGACGATGGGCAACTTTGATCAGGACGTTCCTTCATCGCCGCCACCAGAGATGCGGTCCGCAAGGATCTTACGCCCCGAAAGACGGAGGACCTCATGCTGGGTATTGATGCAGTCATTTTTCTAAAGGAAGGGGATTACGCGACATATCGCCATACGCACCTGATGCCTCCGCTGTCAAGTGTTCGTATCCCTAGGAGTAGAGCTGCTGACATGGCTTCCTTGAGTCGTGCCCGAGCTGGAGGAGTTCCTTCGACCAACGGGGCAGGCTCATCGAGGGGCGGGACCAGATAGATGCCCTCGACTCGCCAATATGTTGGATGGCCAGATCTTCCGACCGAGCTGACGGGTTGGCAGTATGGGACTTCTTACCCGATTCCACTGGAGCCTCCGATGCCCGACCATCGATACGTCAATGACCCTGACTCACCACCGGTATGTTTTACAGTTTTCATTTATCACTCAGATATTTAGAAATTTATTCATTCACTGATGACTTGAACTTGTGTGTGCAGCCTCCCAGGAAGTATACTGAGGGGTTACTCGGAGTGGTCGTTTCACTCGAGGGCATGGTTCTGCGGAGGGAGACGATGCTTTGTGCCTCCGGCGTTCAGGTACTTTTCAATTTCCTCGCATTCATCATGTTTCTGATGACATATGGAAACTGAACATTTCACTGTATTGATTCATTCCATGTGTAGAGCACATCTGACACATCCCATTCACACACTATATCTACATGCACCCACTCTATGTAATTCTTGTATCTACATATGATATTCATACTGGCTGACGCATTCAAATTGTCCTTTTTAGGTCCCGCCTCTGCGGACTGGGCCATCCAGGCCTTCTCGAGCAGCTAGGAGAGGAGTCTCAGCACGCGGCCGAGGCGGACGCAGAGCACCTGTCAGTCAAGATGACGAGGAGTCTAGCGAGGAGGAGGAGTCGGCACATCCTCAGTTTGAGACATCTGCAGGTAGGGACGATGACTCAGGTTCCAGTTCGGAGGACAGAGGCGATACCGAGGAGGCTTCTGAGGACGGTGACTCCGATTCAAATGATGGTGCGGTGGCACGGAGGCTGCTTAGCCGAAGAGGGTGAAGAGGGCCTCTTGGTCTTGAGCTTGATGGCACTGATGCAGATGTTCTTGCTTTATTTTTCTTTTTACATGTAGTTGTAGCACATTGTACAACTTAGGCAGTTTGATTTTTCTTCCAAAACTTGTACCCTTTTGTAAAATGTTGTAAAAAGAAGCTATGATGGGATGAAAATGGCTTTTCATTCAAAAAGTGTTTTATTTGTATTTTGAGCATTGCATCGCACCATTTTGCACAAAAATGAAATTTGAGTGAAAATAAAACAACGTGTATTGCCAAGTCACGTAGTGAACCGACGCAACAAACTAAACAACTCAACTCAAAAACAATTCGTTAAACGAATTAACAACTCGATAAAAAAATAAGCAATAACTCGATAAACAAATGAGCAAAAACTCGATGAACAAAATGAGCAACAACTTAATAAAAAAATGAGCAGCAACTCGACAAACAAAGCGACGGAATGCATCTGAAACAGAGATAAATTCAAACCTTCAGCACTCCCAGTGCACGAGGAAGTTAGAGACCCACTCCTGGAGGCAAGAAACAGGTGTAAACCACTTTCATGCTCATGGCCAACCACCAGAGGAGCCTGCCAACCAGTTTTTCTATCTGCAGCCGAAAAAAGTAGTTGGCCGACCAGAAAAAGTGGTCGGCCGACCACTTGATCTGGGAACCTCCAGTTTTCTAACACTTGTCCTCCAAACAGTGTCTTATCCTTTATAAAAGTTCCAGCTTCGTGGTTCCCTCATTCCAACTCAGTTTTGCACCAAAATGGAGGCATTTCTCATCCAAAATCTCAAATTGGATTGCTTCCTTAGATGGCTTGGAAAAGGTGAATTTCTGGGGCTTTGGCATAAATGCACTATTCATGCTGAGCCGCACCCCGCTGCGTTTTCTGTTTCTTCATGCCGTGGCAAGGTTTTGGAACCCGGTAACACACGTCTTTAGCTGTGGCAGACAAGAGATGTGTCCCACATTTGAAGACTTCCAAGCTTTAATGGAATCCGAGCGCGAGGAGGAAATTTTGCTGCAATTCCTCTTTGGCCACGTCCAAGCCTTAGGATGGATGTGTGGGCTCACTTTGCATGGCACTCGGTCATTGATTCGCGATGGAGTGCTGGATATCCCCAGCTTGATTCGTCGATTTTCTGATGCCGGTGACCGCGGCAATCATGACTGGCAGGGTTATTGGCGACATACGCTTTGCTTGTGCATATTATCTCATTTCTTACTTGCCCCAGGCTTCGGTGGGTTTAGCACTCGTTTGATCGAAGTTGCCCAGGGCTTAAGAGAGAGCAAGAGCTGCATTGCCATGGCATTGGCTGAGACATTGATGGGATTGGATGCTTTCTGCCGCCAAGAGACGACTAGATTCGCGGGGAGTCCACTACTATTACAGGTAATGTTTCCCACCTCATCTCTCATATATTGCTCACATCACTCGGCCCGCAGGCTCAGTTTTTCTCTCAAAACCCTTTTCTCACTTTTTCTCTCAACGTACACCTCTGTATTCTTTAATCTCTCATTTTTAATCCTTCTCCAGATATGGTTGATGGACAAATTGAAGATTGTGGACTCCTACCCCACATACTCAGCTCGCAGCTATTTCTTCCGATGACGTCTAGTCGATGCCCCTGACGAGGGATAGTGGTGCAGCTGGATGCACAGTTTATCCACAGACCGCATTTCTTGGCGTTGTCCTTGGCTCAATTTGCCGGCAATGAGTTACAGTATGACTCGCCAACCAAGGATTTAGTTGATTGGCATGACACACTGTGTGTTCTATTTTCCTTTCCGATTCCGGCGTCAGTTCGGAGATGATCAGACTTGCCCGGTAGAAGGGATAGAGCATCCCGCTGCATTTCCGGTCCGAGGCACTCAGCTAGCTCGGTATGCCACGGCATGGAGGACTAGAGAGCTTCTGGCCTCTGCTCCCATTTTCAGTTGTACTCTTTCTGATGAGTGTGCAGCTTGGCTTTTTGAGGAGGCGCAGACTGGGCCTACTTTAGCATCAGAGGTTTCGACCAGCTCTGGGAGGAAGTGCAGGAACACTTGAGTTATCTATGCCCCGAATTTATTGTTTTATTAGTACTTCCAAGTTTTCTTTATGAATGTAATAAAAAGCAATTTCAATTTTGTATTCAAGAGCAAGAGAACTCTGTATTGAAATCAATGAAATTGAAGGTTATGGGTATTGAAAATTTCCCGTTTGGTCCAAAAATGGTCTAAGTTGTAAAAAGATTAATTTGAACAAAATCAACTTTTATTAAAACTTTTCAAAACCATTTTCAATATGGATCAGAACTGGACACGCTTGAGATCTGTCACTGAGATGCACAACCCCGGATTTCGGCAACTGGAAAGTTGCCCCTAGTCTGGATAGCATTGCATCGGAGATCATAACTGAGCTCTTGAACGCAGAGTAGACAAAGATGACCAAACATGACCACATGGACAAAGTTGATCGGGGAAGTGTTTATGGCTGGACTTCAGGATGAAATTGCTTACGTATCCCAAAAATGGGAATCAAGCCTTACGTAGTTTGGCTCAAGTTCACTCATGTATTAACACTCTCCTTTTGCACTCTAACTTTTGCCAAGGCTGCCCTTTGCGGGTTTTCAACCTTGCGAGCTCAGTTTTTATAGTTTCAAATTTTTCATGCTCTAACTTTTGCCTAGGCAGCCCTTTCGGGTTTTCGGCCTAGCGAGCCACTCAAGGATAATATTTCTTCAACTTGTCCATGTTAATCATTTGGGAGAACTCTAGACCATCTAGGTCCATCAGAACGACAGCTCCGCCTAACCAGATAGACTTGATGATGTAAGGACCAATCTAATTGGGTCTGAACTTGCCCCTAGGGTCATGAATGGGAGCTCAGTTGTCTTTGAGCCCTAGATCCCCTTCCTTCAAATTCCTGGACTTAACCTTCTTGTTGAAAGCCCTAGCGATTCTCCGTTGATAACCCTGAACATGGTACAGTGCTTTCAGCCTTCTTTCATCAAACAGCATGAGTTCTTCGAACCTGCTTTACTGCCAATCTGCCTCAGCTATCTGACACTCAGCCAGTACCTGTAATGATGGAACCTTAACTTCAATAGGCAAAACAACCTCCATCCCATAAACCAAGCAATACAGAGTTGCTCTGGTAGAAGTTCGAATTGAAGTCTGGTAGCCCCACAGAGCAAATGACAACTTATCTGGCCAATCCCGGTAGGTTTCCACCATCTTCTGCAATATGTGCTTAATGTTCTTGTTGGCAGCCTCGACTGCTCCGTTGGTTTGCGGCCGATATGTAGATGACTTATGGAAAGCCACGTTATACTTGTCCAACAAGTTGATCACCTCCTTCTTGAAGTGAGAGCCATTATCTGAAATGATCTCGTTCGGGACCCCATAGCGGCATAAGATATTGTTCCTGATGAACTTTGCAACATGCGAAGCCTTCAACACCGCGTAAGATTGGGCCTCAACCCACTTCGTGAAGTAGTCTATTGCTACTAAAATGTACTCATGCCCATTGGACCTTTTTGGAGTGACAACTCCAATCACATCAATCCTCCAGACTGAAAATGGCAATGGCGAAGTCATGTTGTATAGCTTCGATGGCGGAATGTTCATGCGATTTGCATGGATCTGACATTTGTGGCATCGTTGAACAAAGCCAATACAATCCTCCTCCATGGTGGACCAGTAGTAACCCTGTCTAAGGATCTTCCAGGCTAGCATCACCCCGTTCATGTGCGCTCCACATTCTCCTCCATGGATGGCCTCCACCAGGCGCTTGGATTCCTTAGCATCAACACATAGTTTATGCATCCCGAGATGACCTCTCTTGTACAGTTTACCCCCGCAGACGATGAATTGAGCAGCCATTCTTCGAATTGCCCTCTTATCTTTGGTATTTGCTCCTGGTGGATACGTCTCTTTTTCTAAGAAGTTCCAAACGTCGTAATACCAAGGATTCTCATCTTGTACTTCATCTATGGTAGCAAGCAGCTCGTAGGCTGGCACAAACTTCTGTTCAATGATGATCGGACGCATCCGAACTCCGAAAGGGATGTCTATCATGGAAGACAGAGTTGCTAGTGAATCTACGAACCTGTTGTTCTCTCTTAATAAATGAGTGAAATTCAGCTTCTCAAACCGAGGAATTAGCACGTCCAAGGCTTGGTGATAGATTTTCATCTTTTCTTCTTTGACTTTCCAATCTCCTTTAGCTTGAGATACAACAAGGTTCGAGTCCCCAATGACGTCCAACCGTTTTGCCCTTAGGTCTAGGGCGGCTTCTAAACCAGCAATACATGCCTCATACTCTGCTTCATTGTTCGATACTTTGAACCAGAGTTTGAATGCTAGGGTATACGGGAATTGTCAGGTGCTATCAACAACACCCCTATTCCATACCCATATTGGTTTGACGCTCCGTCAAAGTACATCGTCCAAGTTTCGTCTTCGATATGCAGGATGGCCTCGTCTGGGAAAAGGTACTCAACTGCTTCATCCCCTTCAACTGGGTGATCGGCTAGGAATTCTGCTACCGCTCTCTCTTTTACTGACTTGCGCGTCACATACTTCAGATCGAATTCGGAAAGCAGAAGCAACCAACGGGCTAGCCTACTCGTAAGTGCTGGTTTCTCGAAAAGATATTTGATGGGATCCAATCTCGAAACCAGTATTACAGAGTGAGCAAACAGGTTGTGCCGCAGCTTCCTGGTAGCCTATACCAAGGCCAAACAAGCTTTCTCCAACGAAGTGTAGCGGGTCTCATACTCCAGCATTTTCTTGCTCAAATAGTAGATAACCCTCTCCACTTTGTCCTCAGACTCTTGCGCGAGCATGCAATCCATTGTAGTTTTAGTTACTGAAAGGTATAGAATCAATGGTCTCCCCGGCTTAGGCGGTGACAACATAGGTGGGTTTTGTAAATATTGTTTGATCTGTTCAAAAGCAGCTTGGCATCGGCCGTCCCATTGGAACTTCGTTCCTTTCTACAGTAGACCAAAAAGTGGTTCACAAGTCAAGGTTAATTTTGAAAAAAATCGTCTTATGAATTGCACTTTACCCAGAAAGCCTCGCACCTCCTTTTCAGTCCTTGGTGGTGGCATTTCTAAGATGGCCTTGATTTTGCAAGGGTCGACCTCGAGGCCTCTCTGTGTGATCAAGAACCCCAGCATTTTCCCTGCTGTGACACCGAATATACACTTTTGAGGATTTAGCCGCAGCCTATACTCTCTGATCCGTTAAAAGAACTTATGTAAGGCGATGTAGTGGCCCTCTCTTTTTTTGGACTTGACAATCATGATATCCACGTACACCTCAACCTCCTTGTGGATCATGTCATGCAATATTGTGGTCGCGGCCCGTTGATACATGGCTCCAGCATTCTTCAGCCCAAACGGCATTACCCTATAACAATAGGTCCCCCACGGGGTGGTAAAAGCAGTCTTCTCCCGGTCTTCGGGTTGCATCAATATCTAATTGTAGCTAAAAAACCCATCCATGAACAAGAGCAACGCATGCCCTGCGGTGAAGTCCACTAACTCATCGATATGCGGCAGAGGAAAGTCATCCTTCGGACTGGCTTTATTTAAATCCCTGAAGTCCACACGTACCCGAATTATGCCGTCCTTCTTCGGCACTGGAACTATGTTGGCCAACCAAGTTGGGTATTCAGATACCAGCAAGAACCCTGAGTCAATTTGTTTGGTGACCTCTTCTTTGATCTTGAGAGCCCAGTCAGGGTGGATCCTTCTGAGCTTCTGTTTGACAGCTCGGGCCTCTGGGTCATGAGGGATCTGGTGCTGTACAATCTCAGGATCGATTCCAGGCATGTCTTCGTAGGACCAAGTGAAAACATCTTTGAAATCTTTTAATAAAGCGACTAAGCGCTCACGCTCCTCCGAAGACAACGTGGACCTAATCTGGACCAGCCACGGGTCCTTCTTAGTACCAATGTTAATTTAGGTGATTTCATCAACCAAGGGTTTAACAAATCTCTCCTGCTCTTGATCAAGCAGATATTGCAAAACCGGAGGAATTTCTTCCTCGTCGTTTTCATCAAAATTTTGAAAATCCTGATTCATGCAATAAATTAAGGGCACAGAAAAGTAATCGAAGGCCACAGACGCACAATTCTCATTAAGTACTTCCAAGTCGCCTGGTTCCTCTGTTATAACAGACTCAAAGGAAAAAGAAAAGACGACCTAGACAGGACTGTGGCATCCAGGTTATCACTTCCAAGAATACCGGACTCAAATCCAGACAAGCTGGAACCTGATTCCCACCCTACGGACTTGGTGGAATCAGATTCTGGCTCACTACCTGACCCGGTGTTGCTCAATAAGAATCCTTCCTCGTACTACCAGACGAGAGAAGGTGCAATGGACGCAGCCAAGATATTTGAAGATGGGCTTGTAGCCGTTTCATTCTCAATCATGAACACTAAGAGGTCATTTCCCAAGCACTCATGTACGATTGGAGGATCTAAAAGTAGACAAGCCAGTGCTACTCCCGTTTCAATCTCCGTTTCCTTGGAAACCTCCTCTTTACACTGCTTAGCCTCAGCTATTGGGTCTGTTTGCTCCTTGGCAACGTCATCCCTAGACAATTATAAGTCGAAGAAGATCTCAAATCCCAGTAAGCGCCGCCTCTCTGTATTCAACCATGGCTCTGGGAAGCCGCAGAACAGGAAGTCCTCCCCCTCCTGGACAAAGCGTCCGTTTAGGGTACCCTGGATTGGTCAGTGGATCAACTCAAAATGCCTTCCCATCTGCTTAGCTCTGGGCCTTCCGGTCATTTCTTTGTCTTTCCTCACCCAGCCCTCCTTGGTAGGCAGATAACCTAGACCAAAGGTATATGGGTTATGCGGCACTCCGGCCAATGCTGCAATGCCTTTCCGGCCACTGCGCCCTAATCCCATCCCGAGGATGTGCTGTAACTTGTTCATGAGATACACTGATTGTGCGCTGACATAGAGCCCCTCATCAATAGCCAGCATGTTCTGTACAACCCGGGCCTCGACTAGGGTGAACCTTGACAGGAACACATCCTCCGCGCCATATTCGATCTCCAGTACTGGCGTAGACACCTCTGGCGGCGGATGGATTAACAAATTCCCAAAAACAATGGCCACCCCCTTCCCGTGGGGGTATTTCAACATCTGATGGAGGGTGGAAGAGACTGCCTTCACCTGGTGCAGCCATGGCCGCCCCAAGAGTAGATTAAAGGTTGCGGGAACGTCCAAGACATGGAAACCAATATCGTGTTGTCCTGGACCAACCTTAGTCCGAATCTGGACAGTTCCCATCACTTCTGTGCTAGTGTTATCATATGCCCGAATCACCTGGGCAGTGGGTACAAAGTCTGGGGGCTTCAATCCGATTGCATATGTTGTCCTCGACGAGCACACGTTAATGGCGGATCCTATGTCGATAAGAACCACCGGTATCACTTGTCTCTACATTCCACAGAGATGTAGAGGGGTTTGTTATGGTTTGCGCCCTCAGGCGGTAGTTCCTTATCAGTAAAGGTTAACGTCGGGGAAGTTCCTCCCGAAAAAACCAACCGTACTAGCTATTCAGGCGTTGTGTCAATTGAAAGTTTGGCTCTGTCCATTGCAGAAAGGACAGCTTGTCTGTGTACTCTTGAAGCCATAAGCAGTCCCAGATGGACATGTCTACTTGTATCTTCTTCAACTGTTTTAGCACAGCCTCCTCTTCGAATAACTTTTCTTTCTATTTCTCTAATTCCCTGTCCTTTCCGGACGCCTCTGGTTGATCTAAGTTGTGGGGGCTTGAAGTACCGCCCACTCTTGGTCATGTGGTCCACCTCCCCAAGATACCAGGTATCATCCGATTGGTTGTTCCCCCAATCTTCGTCCATGTGGACGAGACATAAGTCGTCGTACTCCCACCACATTCCGTCGGCCATCGACAAACAACTATCTGTTTCTATTACAACTGTTCTTGTGCCCACAGCACATTCTGTTTCCGTACTCACAGCACATTTAGTCCCCACAGGGGCTTTGGCCTTTCTAACTCTCTCCAGATCTTCGATACTCAAATTGTTCTGATCCTCTATACTCAAATTATTCTGATCCTAAGCAAAATTCTTAACACCGATGCTCTCCGGCGGTTGCTCCTAATTCCCGGCCATTCCAGCCATTACTAATGATATTCCAACCCTTGACTGCCCCTGGTCTGACTGAAGTTGTTCAATGGCATCTGGCTCGTCACTGAGCCACCCGGTAGCTTCTACTGACCCATCTAAATCAAACCAGTTAATAGTTACGTCCCTTGTATCCTGTTCGTTGAAGAATTGAAGGTTGGCGATATCCTCTTCCAATTCTGCTAGGTCATCTAGCCCTTGATTAGGTTCATCATCCCTAACTACACTGATCTCTACCTCCACTGGCAATTCTATCTCTGGCTTAGGTTGATCCGTTGGTGTGATATAACCGCTCGGGTTGTACTCAAATCTCACAGACCCCTCAGGCTCTGAATCCCCATTCTTCTCTGTTCCCAAAGTGATCCATGTTCTATCTTCAATGGCCACCATCACCGACTCGGGTTGGGTTTGGAAGGTGGTCATCATGCACAAATCCGTGCTTTCTGGAATAAGCACCTCCGACTTGGGTAGGTTAGAAGGGGTGATATATATGCTAGGGTCGTATGACACAACCCCAATTTGGATTAGGTTAATGCATTTGGGAGGTGGAGCTTGGTTATGTGGTGGGAGAGGGTTGGTTGTGACATTCGGTTTCTCTAGAGGCATAATCACCCTGTTGTCGATGAGGTCCTGAATGTCATGACGTAATCGAAAACATTGGTCAGTTTCGTGACCATGTTGTTGGTGGTAGGCACAGTACTTTGCCGGGTTATGAGAGAGAGGAAGCGTATTTGGCAATGGCCGCGGCTCTAGGGGCTTCAAGTGCCCTTTCTTGATCAAAACCCCTAAAGCTTTGGACAGGGGCATGTATAGTGGGATAAAGGTTCTTTGGCCTCTGGGGGCATATTTAGCTGCCTGCGAGCTACTTCCGGACAAACCGGTAAAGGGTGTAGCTGCAAGGGTTTTGGGAGGGGTGGTGGCGACCATTCCCACATTTGAAGATTTGCCAGCTGCAGCACTACATGTGCCTGCATTTGTACTGCGGTTGAATGCCCTCTTGGGCTGCTCTCTTTCAGGGTCAATCAGACCTTGTTTCATTGCATCCTCGATCTGTACCCCAATCTCATGTAGGTCTGCAAAGGTAGGGATGGGGAGAACTATCATCTTCTGCATGAGCTTGGATTGGAGGTTGTGCACAACCATCCGAATTTGATCCTTGTCAACAGGCCTGATGGTCATCATCAAGGCCTTGGCCCTCCAACGGGTTACGAAGTCGGAGAAGCTCTCCTTCGGTTCTTGCCTGGTAGTCTCGAGATCACGAGTTGTGACCTCGATCTGTGTATTATAGGAATATTGAGCTATGAAGGCCTCAGCCATCTCCTCCCAACTCCTCTTAACGGAGTCTTCCAATTTTGCGTACCAAATGGCCGCTACACCCGATAGGGTCCAGCCGAACAAAGAAAGCTTCTGCAATCTGGAAAGGCCCATCGGCCTAAGGATATCTGAAAACAACTGCAGGTGTACCATGGGATCCCCAGACCCATCAAAGCGGTCGATGTGTGGCATTTTAAACTGATCTGGCAGCGTCATGGCCGAGTTAGTATACCCATCCTTTATATTTGGAATGGATTTCACACCTTGAGACTTCCTGAAAAGCTTTTCTAGCTTGTTTAATTTTAACGCCATTGGATCTACCTCAAACTCAAACGATGAATTTGCGAGGTTGGTGGGTGTTTTAGATAGCTGGGGTAGGACTGAGGGCGGAGCTGGCCCTGTCGGAACATCCGTATTTTCTTGGACATTTGTCGTCTCCCCGAGTATTGGAACTCTAGGTGGGGGAAGAGGTGTGTGCGAAGCAGATGCTCCGGTTTGCTGCTGTAGTCTGGCAATTAAATCTGCCTGTTCGGTTACTACCTCGGCTTGATGTGCAGATACTTCTGCCTGACGGGCAGTATCCTGCTGCATGGTTTTCATACTTTCCTGGAGCTGACGCATCATTTCTTCCAAACCAGCCATATTGTCTGGATTGGACTGGACAATTGGTATATCTAACTCTGTAGTAGGAACTGAGACCTCAGCCTGACTGTTCAAAAATCACTGATCTGACAACCTCTGTACTGATACACTGCGCTTTCTTGACCTCCGCCTAGTAACCGGGGGTAAAGAAAGAAACACTTCTTGTCCGTTTATCAGATCCCTTCGACCTCTAACCTAGAGTGCTCGGGAAATATCTGCCTGGTCAGATGCAATTGTGGTAAACTACCTTGTAGAAAGATAAATAAAGCATAATAAATAAATAAACGACCAGAAAAACGAACAACATAACGACTTTAAATAAACACAACACACAGTTGATATTTGCGAGCTGAAGCACACTGTTCTCAAACACTGATCGATGTTGCCCAAATAGCCGCTCCAAAACTGAATCTAATACCCACAGATATAACTGATTCTCAAAATACTGATGCCCTCAGGCCTGATAACTAGACTTGCAAACTGATACGTGTAACTTGTAGAGACATACTCTGACAGCAAATAGCAAGCAAGTGAGAGCCAAAACACCCCTATATTGGGGTAACGTTTCCCTGTCCTATTTTGTCAGGAGCTAGGGTTTCACTATGCACACAGCGGTTTCAAACAACCTATAATCGGGTAAGCAACCTGTCCTAGTTTGGAATAGTCATTATGGGTTCCGAATATGCACTAGGTCGAATGGTCAAAAAGGGTACCCCGGTAAAAACCAGGTTTGTGTTCCCTTCGTGGCAGAGCCGGCAACCGGTCAGCCTTATGGCACGCTTCTCAAAGCGAGCCTCCGACAAACCGTTCAGGAATAACATATAGCAAACACGGTGTCCTAGGGGCACCAATGCAAATGCAATGCAAAGAAACACAAAAGTGTGAACAAAACACGATATCATAAGTTCGAGTCAAGTTCTCTATTTCCCCAGCAGAGTCGCCAGAAACTGTGGACGCGCCCCGAACGCCCCGGGGAGAATCCCGTTTCGTTCATTTGGGCTTACCACGGTTTGGACTCAAATGTCACGGTTCTGAATCTAATCTCACAATGTGCGATGTGAGACTGATAATTCACCAAAGAGTCCAAATCCGACAAATCGTTTTAGAAAACTGATTTTAATAAAGAAATGCCAAACATGGACTTCTTTGCCAAACACAGAGTCGCCACCTAAATATTTTATTTTGGAGGAATTTAGGAAACCCAGACTCGTGCCTAAGGCCACATGTCCGTCATCACGAACATTGCCTCGGCTCAAGAACTTAGGTACAATTGGCGAAGGTCATTTAATGAGCACCCCCGCTCCCCGATCAAAGATCGGCCTGTACTAAGCATGATATCTTGTTTTTGAAAACACATGTGCTCGTATTCCGGTTAATTAGCTAATCTTACTATGTGATGCGCACAGCAAACAAGTATAGACTAGATCACCTAATTTGGAACCAAGAATCACATATCTGTTTGTTTGGAAAAAGGTTTGAAGTTTGCTACTCGCGAGTAGGCTAAAATGTGGATTTCAATGAATTGTCCCAATTCAAGTAATCCAACCTTCACCCATAGGCATTCAGGCAGTTAATCACGTAAGCAAATAGCCTCATGGTGAGTATTCTTTCATGGCAATATTAACACACATGCAGTAAGCTAAAGCGTAAACACTCATAGTGTACTCCGAGCCAAAACAAAGAACTAGTTAGAAATCAAATGCATGATCCTAGTTCATGTTAAAATGGCTAATGCAACACATGCAAAAATGCAATTAAGATAGGCTCGGCTATCCTAAGTATGTTATGTGAGATGCAACTTGGTACATGTATACAAATTGGAATTGAAATACAATGTAGTTAGCATGATGCGCCGAGCCCGGTGCATGCAATACAGATAAATGGATGCACGCATGCAAGCATAAGGTATGCTAAATGAAATATGCCCTAAAACTAACCATCCTAAGCGGTCAAGTAAATGGGAGAAAGAAATGGGGGTTGGAAGACATACATCACCCACACGCACGCTTATTACAACAATTGGCCCTCTCGAGGGAGAGACCGAATAAGGAGCTAACTAGCTAATCTAAGCTAATTAAACTAATTATTCCAGAACAAATTGAATAGCTAACGCATTAACTATTAAAGGTACAGACCAAAGAAAAACCTAGCTATCTAAGCATGGCAGCTAAGGAAAGTAATAAATCCGGAGCCTCAGAGGTAAAGGAATGCATGCATGTTCGGTCGCCTCGTTCGAAAATCCAATGCGATGCCCCGATTTGCCTCTGTTTTCATTTGTTTTCAGAAACTTGCACCAAGCTCCAGAAATATGAAAATCCACCTTGGGAATCCAGTGGGAGGGTGGCCGACCACTTTTGGTCTCTCCAGACCCCTGTCGACCACTTTTTGTTGTTGAAAACCAATAAAAGTGGTCGGCTATCTACTTTTTCTGGCTAGTCGACCAGTTGTTGCTGCCAGACTCCAGTTTTCCTTGAAGACCCTCTTTATAGCTGTAACTCTAGCAGTCTTTTTGAACTTAAACTAGTCTAAGAACACCAAAAACAATCTCAAAGAGCCTCAGCAACACAAGCAAGGTGTTTAAGTGTGTGTTTGTGCACAAAACTAAGACAAATCTACACTTTTGAGTACAAAAATGAAGCGAACAAGGCAATATAGATACAACACTATATCTATCCTCTTCCCTCAGATTTTCTGAACCTAGAGGAGGGAGGAAGAGCTTCTCTCTTATAGAAAAGGAAAGAAAAAGCTTCTAGGAGAAGCTAAGCACCAAGGCAATCCCTCCATACACGTGTATAGAGGATGAGTCTAATGTTCTCCAACTGTGCCAGCTGGAGAAAAATATCTCCAAAAAGGTGCCAAAAAGCAGCCACCAGTTGAAGTGGTCGGCCTGCTAGTTTAAGTGGCCGGCCGACCATTTTAGGTGGTCAAACAGAACAAAAATTGGTCAGCCATTGGTGGGATAGATCAACACACTAAATGCAAGGTGGTGGTGTGGTGGCCGATCAGAAAAGATGGTCCAAAGACCAAGAAAGCTAGTTATCTGACAAGAAAACTAGCTGAAAAAAGGAAAAGTGGTCGGCCAGGAGGAATACTGGTCTCCCACACTTGTACCACCTTCCAAACAAGGAAAACAAGATTTGTACCAAAAACAAACTAAAGCGGATGCAAGATGAGAAATCGGGAGGCAAAGCACGCGGCCGAAAGCCCCGAAAACTAGCTGACGAGCACCAAAAGTGGTATGCAACCACAAAAGTGGTCTCCCGGACCACAGTGTTCCTCTAGGCAGAGGCAACAAGGTGTGGTTCAAAAACCACGCCAAACGGAGAATGTTAAGCGGTCCTGAGACAAGGCACGCGACCAAAGGCTCCAAAAACTGAAAACTAGTCTCCAAACGGAAAAAGTGGCCTACGACCACGAAAAGTAGTCTATGACCACAGAGAGATGGTCTACAAGACCATTCCCTCCCTCTGGGAAGGGAAAATAAGACTTGGTCCGCAAACCGAGCCAAAGCACAAAGAGTTCAGAGGCCCGGAGGCAAGGCTCTCAGCCAAAACTCCGAAACCTCAGAACGAGCACAACATGCACCATCACCGAGCGCTCAATCGATGACGTCTGAGTCTTATGGTCGGTAAAAAATGGGGTGTCTACACATCTATTTCTGAAATTTATGTTTGTTTCATGAACCCCATAAGTTGTTTTAACAATTACAACCTTCAAGGCTCTCATATTAGCTGCTACTTTAACATGACTTTTACAAGGAAGGGCTACAGGCCAAAACATTTTTGTGGCATCCAGGGGTTAACTATATGGAGTAGTTTCCAGTTCTAACCAATAAGAAATATACAACTTTGCAGCAGCTTCTAAGTCTTCCACTGAGCACTAATATAAATTGAAGGAATAAAATTGCAGCAACAAGAAAAAAAAATAAAAAAAATAAACCAACCATTTCAAGCATTAAGAACAATAAGAGAGTGAAAGATGAACAAACTGAGTTTTAATGAAAGTGTTCACTCCAATGAATTTAAAACCTGAAGAAGGAGCCTTCAAACCCTCCCTGAACATTGCTATATTTCGGCATTTGATTTTAGGATGAAGTTCTGAAAAACAATCCTAAGTGTATACCCAAAATAAAAGAAGCCCAAAAAGAAGTAGAAGAGGACTCAACTATATTCCTTTTGTATCCGTCTTGAAGAAGTCGTTCCTGCATGTGAAATTCTAAGATGAGATAACACATACGTATCTAAAAATAGTGATATAAGCAAACTAATATTCACCAAGGTTAAGCAGCGCTTACAGCCTACTCTTTGAAAGACTTGAAAATCATTTGCAATGGACGAAACAAAGTAGGCATTGTAAATAGTTCAAAAATAAACAAGCACATAGGTGTAAGTAATTCATAAACCTTTTAAGTCCTTGAATAACTACTATAAAAGTTGACGACTAAAGTATATATATTTAGAGAGATCGCTCTCAATTCCCCAAAGAGAATTTGGATCCCAATTGTCTGCCAATAATCATACTTCAACTTCAAGTGACTGATACAGGTCATCACATCACAAAGATAAGGATCTTACAGAAGTGACTCCCATGTGGCATTAGCAAAGGCCAGCCATGGTTTTAATTAAAGGATGATGGACAAATCTTGTTAAAAGTGCAAGTCCTACTCCTATAGAGCTACTTATATCCTCTGCTCAAGTGACCTCCATCTGGGCTCATTTCTGTGCTGAGAGAAATTGCAAATTATTTATCTTTCTTTGTCACCACAATGGTAGCTGCTAGGTTTGTCTTCTATTCTACATCATTTGCTCCCAAGTATCATACAAGCAAAACTGAGAATTTACAATAGAGATGTTTCAACATTAGATGAATATTAGTAATACCACTTTGAGTCTAGTTTCTCACTCATTTACAAGCTTGAACGTGAAGCTGATAAGGTCAAAACAATCATAGATTTGAGAACAAAAAAGAGAAAACTAAATAAAAAATTAAAATTTCTTATAATTCCAAGTACAAAATCTCTTATTATTCTATATAGAATGCATTTCCAATTGTTTTGATCATGTAGTTAAATCAAAACTAAATAAAAAATTTCACTAGGGCTCACTATTGCTTAAAATTTCACTAAATGTGTAGAAGCATAATCTGTAACAGAAGATCACTACAACTCTTCTATAATTCTGTTGCTTAATTAAATAAGAAGGGTAGAGTTTTAAAAATTTTACACCTATGATTAGTAATTTTTTAGAAGATAAAGCTATAAAAAAATACCTAAAAATAAAGTGTATAGCATAGATTTGAGCCACATCAGAGTTTAGGATGTGGTCGACCGACTTTCTTCCTTCTAACATTTCTATATCTAATTTGTAGGCCATTTGGGCTTCCTTTATTCAATATTAGTTGTGGAACAAGCATGAAGGATAATAGCCATGTTGAACAAGCATGAAAGATCTGACAGGATCGTTTCAAATCAAATATCAAAACCATTCACAGGATTTTACAGGTGATTAAGGCCGAATTGTACATCATTGAGGCCGTTAATTAGGATCTCTTAACTTCACTTGCCTGTCAAACTGTATACTTTATGTGTGTTGAATGTCAATCAGGTTGTACATAGTCGAAGCATAAAATGGGCAAAAAGACAGAATTTGGAGAGAGTTGACTTTCCCGTACGTGCGTTGACTTTTTCTGGGAAAACGTGCCCGATGTTTTAAACCTGTTTGGAAGACATCAGAAGTATAAAGAGGCAAGAAAAAGGTTGTGTTAGGGTTCTGAAATTATTTCTAGCAAAGGGAGAGAGGCTAGGGTTTGGAAAGAAAGGAACTTGAAGCTTCAAGCATGTCTCCCATGGTGGCTTCTTCTCCATCTACCTTCTTCCACTCCTCCATGAGTGGCTAGTCTCTTTTTCTAGGGTTTTGATGAAACCCTAGCCATGTAATTAGTTTTTCTCTTTGATTTTTAATTATGTAAAGGTTTGAACAATTGTATGGTGTTTTAGAAGTTTTATATATACACTTTCCAATATTTCTTCAAGTATTCAGCTTTCTGTGATTGTTAAATGTTTTCCATACAAGAGTTTTCTATTCTTTCACATTTAAGGTATGAGACGAATCATACTACGAGGGACGAGTCGTGTCACTACACTAGTTTAGAGTGAACGATTCATACTACTTGAGATGGTTCATGCTCGTACATTGAACGTGATGATTTTCTTGTTAAATGCTTTGAACTTGTAGTTGCAAAGCATTATTCCGTTCGAACCATAACATAATTGATTTCAATTGGAAACCCTAATTACGTGACTAGTGGTGGACTCTTTGCCCTAGGTTTTCCCCCAATTCAGTAAATCCACTTTCAGTTACAATTGATAATTTAATTATTTAGTTTAATTTATTCGTTATTAAATTAGGTTATGATCAATCATTTTTTTCATCAAAATTAATTTAGGAATTTATCAATTAAATTAGTTTAATTTCACAATTGTCCCTGTGGATCGATACCTAGACTTGCCATTATTCTAAAAGAATTTGGTATGGTTTAGTGTTTAAATTTGGTGTGTTCAACGACCAACCAAATTTTGGCGCCGTTGCCGAGAACTTTTGGCGAAATTAGTTAATTTAAAGTTACATTCTTATTTTAATTTTTAGTTTAGGATTTTATGCTTTCATGTTGTTAAGTGTGCAGAGCGTTTGAAATTGGAGCTATCATCGAAGTGCAAGAGGAGCGCAACCGAGCTTTAAAAATTAAAAAAAAAAAAACCGCAACACTAAAGTGTGTAAACAGAAGCAAACACTCGCAAGCAAAGCACCAAAGTGCTAAAAAGAAAGACGAAGCTTAATTAGAGGTTGGAGACAACGTCTACATGTCAAGCACCCGCAAGACAAGTAAAGCGTTTTCATTAAACCGCTGTGAGTATTTCTCTCTTTGGTATTTTGTTTTCAGAACTTAATGCACAGAGTCAGAACTTTTTGTGTGTGTGTGGGTAGTGTATGCACGGGCGCCGTTCTTGTCGCCCTGAATTGTGGAGTTTGGACCTTGAACTAGAAAGGACTCTTAGGAGACTTAGTGCCTCTGCCCATGTTCCTAGGCTTGAGTATTCATATTTATACATTGAGCTATTAGAGATGGCAGATCCAGATGTCCCGAATGTGCCTAACCGGACCCTAAAGGATTATTTCACACCCACTGCATATACATCACCATTATGCATCCAATTACCCAACACCACTGTGGCTCATTATGAGATTAAGTCCAGCACCATACAAATGCTTCTATCATTCCATGGACTAACTCATGATGATCCTTACAAACATTTGAATGAATTTCTGGAAATTTGCTCGACAGTGAGGATCCAGAATTTCACAAATGAGGCCTTAACGTTGCGATTGTTTCCATTCTCATTAAAGGATAAAGCCAAACACTTGCTAAATTCCTTACCTGCCAATTCAATCACAACTTGGGACCAATTACAGCAACGGTTCTTGGAGAAGTGCTTTCCCATAGGTAAAACCAACCAACTTAGGCGAGCCATCACAAACTTTGCTCAAATGGATGGCGAGCAATTCCATGAGACGTGGGAAAGACTTCAAGACCTTCTCCAACAGTATCCCACCACCAAGTGCCTGATTGGCAACTCGTACAAACACTTTATTATGGCTTAACTGAGTCACACCGCCAAATGGTGGACTCATCCTATGGCGGGACATTCATGTCCAAAAATGATGCCGAGGCATGGAAATTGTTTGAGAACCTAAGTGATAATTCCCTTCACCGCAGCCTGGTAAGTCCGGCAACCAGTAGTTGGAGCCCTGAAAAGAGGGGGCATTTATGAGGTAGGGCAAAACCTAGAGTTAGCCCAACAAGTAGAGGCACTGTCCCACAAAATGGACCAATTATTAGCTGCGGGACATGCCCCTACCTAGCAAGATCAGCCTCAATTTCACGAGGCATGTGTTATTTGTGTAAGCCCTGCTCATGACTTGAGTGGGTGCCCTTCGGCATCATAATTTCTGGAGTTAGTCCAAGAGCATGTGAATGCGGCTCAAGGATTCGCTAACCCGGGTAATGATCCTTACTCCAATACATACAATCCGGGATGGAGAAATCACCCTAATTTTTCATGGAGACCCTCTTCACAAGGCACTTCTTAATAGGATTGATTTCAACAACCAAATCGACATTGCACTATCAGTTCAACTTGAAAGAGAGAGGGAGAGAGGAGCTCACCGATCTGAATCGCTGAGATGAACTTCGATTTTGATTTCGAGAGAGAACTTCGAAATGGTTAAATCACGGATCTGCAATTATCTGAACTTCTATTTCGAGAGTGAACTTCGAACTTTGAAATGATCTGAACTTCGATTTCGAGAGAGAACTTCGAACTTTGAAATGATCTGAATCACTGATCTATTTCCCTGAGACCGATATGAATCTATGAATCTATTTAGGGTTTAGACAACAGAGAGGGAGAGAGAGAGAATAAGAGTGGAGCTCACCAATCTAAATCGATTTTGAGATAAACTTCGATTTTGATATAGTGGAGTTCGAAATGGCTCTGAGATATTAATGGGGTTTAGACAGCAGAGAGAGAGAGGAGAGAGAGACATTTAGAGATTCAAAATAAGGGTAAAAAGATGGAGTGAGGGAGGGAGTGAGAGATAATCCATTTGAAGGCGTTTATAAACGTCTTCTATTCATGAAACGACGCCATTTTACTTAAAGAAAAATGCGACGTTTATAAAATGTCGTTAAATATTAGAAACAGTGGCGTTTTAAAAAATGTCGTTAAAAATACGCTACTACAACCCATATTTCCTGTAGTGCAATGACCAGGCACCATGAAGACAATGCTGCTAGATCATTAATAGCGCTAGAAATGGGGTGGGTAGTGTTGTACAAGTCAGGATTAGAGGATGTAATCACTCGGAATCTGTAACACCGCCATAGAAGATTCAAATGTGCTTTGCACGTATGAAAAGAATTTTACAAAATGAGATACAAAAGTGAGCTAAAATGTTTGTATTTATAAATACGAACGTTTTATTTCACATTTGTATATTTTGTACTTTCTGTACATGTAAAAAAAATTTCAAGAGATTATACCTAATGTAAAAACCCAAAAAGAAAAAAAAATTGAAAAATGATGGGTTGACCTCTTAACTTTCAAAGTCAAAGGATTCATGATTAGTACTGTAAAGAATTGTTTGGGAATTAAGAGAATGATTGGTATACATGCTACATGCTACCCCACTTCTCTCCTTGGTTTTTTTTTTTATTAGCAAAAAAAAAAAAAACTTTATTGATAACAAAATCATACAATTACATATGAGATGTACATTTATAAAGGAGTGGAGGAGCAGAGCGCATCATAGCTAACTAACACAATCCCAACCAGGTTGACACCGAGTAGAGAGCTCAATCATCTGCAAGCTCAACTACAAAGGGATGGTAAAAAACTAGGACTAGCAAGAAAAGAAAACCCCCCAGAAAATCAACCCCAATTTACCAAGAAAATCAACCCCAGCAACAGCCTTACACCACACAATTCAGTCCTTTATACATAATCCAACCTATTGCAAGTGATACACAATATCATTTACTGAGTAACTAAAAGAGGGGTTAGAATTTCTGACCCAAAATGCAACCCTGAGTTTAATAGAATCACACAACCTTCAAAGTCCACCGGGGAGCCCTTAAAGATGCTTTCATTCCTCTGCCTCCAAATAGACCAGAGCATCGCCAATGGTATGACCTTCCATATGGCCAACTCCTTTTTTTTAGTTTAAACCCAGCCCACCACTATAATAGACCAGAAACTGATTCAGGCATTGCCCACAAAACAACCCACCACTTGATAATATTGGACCGAATACTCAAAATAAATGGGCATAATAGCAGCAGATGATTTACATCTTCCACTTCAGTGTTGTAGAAAATACAATTTACATCTGAATCATCAGTAAGGACACAAATTCTTAGAAGATAACTGGTTGTCTTGATCCTCGACTTCCATTCTAACCATCCAAAAAACTGCACCACATTCTTCCATACGAACCTTGTTAAGTTACTAATAGATTCAGAAGATAATTCACTCTACTTATAGGTAGAAGCAACATTAAACACACCAGACTTATCTGCAGTCCATTTCAATCTGTCCACCATTCCTTCCCTAAGAATAAGTGCATTAAGAAGCAGTACTCTTAGTCTCCTCAATTCTTCTAATTCCCACTGAAACAAGGCTCGCCTGAAAACTAGCTCCCACTCTTTATTCCCATTTCTCCTACTGTTGACCACGTGCACTGATTCAGCTTTGTCAAGGGACACAAAATATAGTCTTGGAAATTCATCTTTTAGACATACATTGCCAACCTAATTGTGAAGCCAAAACTTTGCTTTCCTCTCATCACCAATAATAAGGGATATGTTATTTTTTGAAAAATTCCACCAACTGAGGACAAGATCCAGCAATCCCCAATATATCTCTCCGGACCATAGATACTTTTGTACCTTCAACAGGTAGTGGCCACCAACCCCCTCCAACCTCTCTATATTTGCTGCAAATCACTTGTTTCTAGAGAGCATTATTTTCAATCCCAAATCTCCACCAGCACTTCAAAAGAAGACAATCATTCATGTGCCTCACTTTCCTTATTGCTAAACCCCCATTACTTATACTTTGTGTTATTTCCCCCATTTGACTAGATGAATTTTTCTTCTTAGTGCATCACCTCCCCATAAAATCTGGACTGAATTTTATCAATCTCCTTTGCAACCCCTTCAAGCTTCTTGAACAAAGATAGGTAATAGATAGGAAGGATGATAACACCGACTTTATCATTGTCATCCTACCAGCAAAAGATAAGAACCTCATTTTCCAAGAAGCCAACTTCTGTTTAAATTTATCAATTATTGGTTTCCAAGTCCTTCTTCTCTTGGATTATCTCCCAAGGGCATACCCAAATATTCCAATGGAAAACTTTGATGTAAACAGTTCAAACTGGCAGCAAATTCTTTAGATAGCTCATCATTAATCCCAATCCCACTAACCACATTCTTATGATAATTGATCCTCAGCACAGACAATATTTCAAAACACCTCAAGATCCTTTTAACAGTAAATACCTCATCTCTTTCTGCTTCACAAAATAATATTGTGTCATCTGCAAACTGCCACTACAACAAGTTGGGTCTTGAATGACGAATTTGTTTTGTCTCCAAAGAGCTAATTTCGTCACTATAGATATTTGTGAGGAAATATTTTCGTCACCGGTTTCGTCATTGAATGTTTGTCACTAAAAACCACTGTGACGAAAAATAATTTCGTCACCAATGAAATTACTTCAGTGACGAAATTTTTTGTCACCAATAAAACAATATTTTGTTGCTAAAAATTCTCATTTTCGTCACCAAATAGTTATTCAGTACCATATTTATAACTTTCGTTGACGAATAAATTTGTCACACATGTGGATTATTGATGAGGAAATAATTTCGTCACTGTAACATGTAAAGGTGACGAAATTTTTCGTCACACATGTTGATCATTGATGAGGAAATAATTTCGTCATAATAAGATGTAATATTTCGTCACAAATATATATATATATATACGTGACGAAATTTTTAGTCACCAAACAACAAAATCAATAAAAACTTTCATATATAGGCTGCAATAAATTTTGTCACAAAAATTGTTTATTAGCGACAAATAATCACTTTGTCATAATAACAAGCACAAATGACGAAACAAATTTGTCACTAAACTTGTTCCATATTTTATATTTCAATTTAAATTATTATTTCACAAATATCCCAGCTCATATCCCAATAGCCTTTTAAATATACCAAGAAATCCACTAGCTATTACACACCACTGCACAAAAAAATTCAGTAAACAATTTATATTATAAATGAAAATATATCAATCAAACAAATTTAATAATAATCCATTAAGTATAATAAAAAAAAAACCATCATTTCAAATTTCAAAATGAACTAATGTGAAGTCCACAAAAAAATAAAAATAAATAAATAACACTTGACTAGGTTTAAAACTAGAACTATGTATCAGTTCAGGAAAAAAAATTCAACAATTGATCTTGATTTGCAAGTATGCTTCCAAACGTCGTCAAAAACCAATCTGCAAAGAAAATAAACAAGGAAAACATTAATATATTATGAATTACATCTAAACTCATATATAAATAATTTTATTTTATAAACCAATTTAGTAGAAATGCATATAATAATCCAAAACTTTAAAGAGTTGAGGTGATCCTTGATGATAAAGCAATACGGATAACAGAAGATGTCAAAAGATTACAAGAATACCATATATTACTATCACTAATGCCATAATATATTTAATAGTTCAAAAATATAATGTAGCATTGAGATACATGTGATTCGCGACAATGGGTCGATGACTTCTTCAATGAGGTAAATTTGATCAATGGAATTAAACACAAGAATCTTGTAAGATTTTTGGGTTGTACCATTGAAGGTCCAGACCGCCTTCTTGTTTATGAATTTGTACCTAACAAACAAAATGCAAGTTATTTGCTAATCTCTAAATCACGTAAGCTCTGGCTAAGCTTCATGTTCCCATTTTATTATTCCCCAAACTCAAGAAGTACAACTATATATATAACAACACCAAACATATAGAGAGATGGAGAAAAGGATAAAAACATACCTGAAAATAGTTCTCTAGAAAAACCCAAATGGTCTTTGTCACTTGCCATTGCAACCACAAGAACCAATTTTGCCTTCGGAAATGCCATCTGAATTGTATCAGCTAAAGCTTTGGCAAATTCCTTGGTATGTGCTGGAAAACATAAATCATATAAGCTATAGCTCTTAAATTTCGTTTATAAAAGATTGAGGTTGTGTTTGGATCTTTGATATTAGCCTCTAACCAACCCTTACAAATTTCGTTTATAAAAGATTGAGACCGTGCTTTTGGATCTTTGATTTGAGGAGGGATTTGTGAAGGGAAAAAAAAAAAGGCAGGGAAAAGTGGAAAAAAAATAATCTTATATTCCTTTTTTTTTTGTTCTATAAATTCCTCTGCAAATCCAAGATCCAAACATATCCTGAAAGACAAAAAAAATTTATATGGGCGCATCCCCTTGATGCTCGTTCATACCATTATTTTACTTGACAAAAAAGAGAGTCAAAAAAGAATGCAACTTGACAAATTTTTCATGAGTAGCATGCACAGTACACAAAATTTAGGTACACCACATAGACATCTCCATAAGGGGGAATCAAACCAAATCTAAAGAATACATAGAAGAAAAAAAATAAAAATGAAAGCTAAGTTTCCAATCAATAGATGTGTATGCTTTTAGTGACAAGCACAAGATGTAGGTTCAGCTTATAATAAAGGCACTAACAAGAAGGAAGACATCTGAATCAAACCTCCGTCAATTAATATAGTTGCTTCAAACAGTCCTAGTGTCTCGGCTTCCTTTGATGTTAAAAACTGACTTCTCCCAAGCAAATATGTTTGCTCTAAACCAGAGCAAATGGATACATCTGAAATTGTCCAACCTGAAATTCCCAATAAATCATCCAAAAGGTTAATCAAACTCAACAATGTTTTATTCCAAGTCAATTGAGGTTGGCTACAAGAAATCTTTTTTGCCATTTTCCATATCGTACTAATGCCATGCGAAGGTAAAGATCATTCTCAAGAATTGAAACCAGATTCAAGACATGGGCAACAAAGTCATCAAAACAGTAGTAACTTGGATGAGTGCATGAGTTATAACTTATAGGTAGGCAAGAAGTGCATGGCACAAAGTGAAATAATTAGACAAACAAATATGCTTAGTAACAAGCAAGCAGGTGGACAAGTGTAGCTTACAAGAAATATTACAACTTGAAATTATTGAAGAATGTGATATGATTCGCGTTGCATGGACATGGACACAAATCACATATTTGACACAAGTTGGATATAGCAAAATTTTGTGGTAATATATATAGCAGTTTTACAAGTTGGATGCAACAAAATTTTGTGGTAGTATATATAGCAGTTTTGTTCTAATGTTCTAGGGAAAATGGAAATAGAAACATAAGGTCCGCGCCTTGATCACAAAGGCAGAGAGACGCACAAGTGGCAGTTGCAGCATTTTGGAGTTGGTGAGATCCAAGCATTGAGGGTTTTACATCAAACAACTCAATGACCTTCATAATTTGATATAAAGTTCATAGTTCATATAACAACCAAATATGTCAATGAACATTAGACATATAAGAAAGCAAAACATTAAACTACTTCATGAAGTCCAAGAAATTGTGTACCTGTTGAAAGTCTTCAATTTGAATCACATAGAACATGCTTTATCACGAAGAATATGCACAATATGTGGAAGAAATGGCCCACCTAGCACCACCTGAAAAGATTAACCAATAAGAAGAGCCAAGTTTGAGCACCAAGCAACAAAAAATGGGAATATGAGTCCAGTACAGACATAAGATGAAGGCCAGCTGAAAAGTGTCTGCTTCAGGCATTGGTTTCCTGATGAGAATCACAATTCCAGCATGAACAGGAAGGAACAACCCCGTGACATTAGTCTTGAACTCTTCATACTCAACGCGAACCTCATTCGTGCAATGCTTTTGCTCCACCAAAATGCAATTAAAATAATAATAATAATAATGAAAAAAAAATTCTATATTTCCTAAAATCCAAGCACCCAATGGTGAATAATAATCTTAAAGGATTTATACTCTAAAACAAGGACACTTTCTTATCTTTTTTTCTTTCTTTCTTTCTTCATCTATTTTTTGTGTGTGTGTGTGTTTGTGTGTGTGTGTGTGTGTGAGAGAGACAAGTCTAAAAGAAGGAAGTCAAGTATGAGATAATACTACTTTTAGAAACATGTTTACATTTATTCTAATGTGGTTGGATGTCACACAAGAATATAAACTTCACAAACTAAGAACGTTAGCATACCACATTTGTTTGTCGAAATTGAGACAGCAAACAAGGTATTTCTTGGTAAGCAGTAAAACTAACTTCAACCTTATTTAATGTATTGGTATTTTTGCGATAACTTTTTATCCTACTATCAGATTGAAGTGATTTTTGTGGCATTGGAAAGAAGATTCAAAGTTTTACAAGTTCATATTTCACGAAGATTTCATGAGCCTATTGATTTTTATTCCTAAAATGGACTATAAGTGGACTGAGTGCAAAAAAAACGAGGTTAGGCAGATTGGTCTTGTCTCTCACAAAAGGAGTTTATACAAGGGAAGTAGAAAGCTTAAAAACGAAATTATGGCATGACCAAATCAAGAAAGAAATTGTGATCACATGACATTAACGGGGTGAAATAAGCAATTGGAATGTCGGTGGTTTAAATTTCTAAACATGTTGCACTACCAAAAAAATCTAACAACTAATCATCAGAAAATATGCAATAAAAATGATAATCCCTACAATATAATCACCTATGAAAAAATGATCATCAGAAAAATATACCAAACAAGAAAAAAGCATCACCACTTAACAGAATCTTTCAAAGCAAGGGAAATATTTCACTGAGCAGAATAAATAAGTAATATAGACCAGGGAACTGCATACATACCTCCACCACCACTCTTGGTCTTCAACAGTAAGTTGAAAATATGTCAAAGCCACAGTGATGAAAGCAGTAACAATTAGGAGAATGATAAGGACTATAAACAAGATGTTGTATATAGTGTAAATCCTGTGACCCCAAACATTCACAAATATGTAGTAGACACTGAAAGGTAAAAACACAGCCATTGCCATCTAAGGAAGTGCTCCACGATACCAAGGCAATGGTGGGATCTCTCTAGGATATTTTGTGGTGCAAACAGGAGCTTGAAACTCAGCTTTGCTATTCTTTCCTGCGATACCACCCAATACTAGCAAAGGTGATGTGACAAGAGTCCATATGAAAACTATCACCACAATGGTACCAAATGGAAGTGCTACTGTGGCACTATTAACAATTGCAACAGTGTTGATGAGGCAGAATGTGAAAAGCAGAGGTCAACAAAACAGGATTCTAGTCAATAACAAATTTTTGCGAAGTCAGGGATTGAAAATTAGATCAGCATTTGATATGCAAAAAGTAGAACAAGGGAAAATCAAAAAATAGCAGAAATCCCAATTGTCTACATCTCTCTGATCATCATGATGTACTGCCATCATGCACCCACATAGATTGGGCGAAGAATATATTATTGTTGTCCCATTTCAAAACAACTTCCAAAAGAAAAAAAGAGAATTGAATTTTGATCATTTCCAACAATTTGAGTTTATTATTAGCAAAACAGAATACGCGTGTGATGAATTTCATATTATTCACTCCAACATGAAGTAGCCAAACCTCATTTTTAAAAATCAGTAGGAATGGCTACTCTACTTTCATCGTCCCAAGTAATGTTTAAAAGAAATCTACAAAAAAATAAATAAATAAATAAATAAATAAATTACATCTTTCTTAACTAGACAAAATATCAAAGAACAATTATCTATGTTATGCAGACTATAATGCAAAAGTAGATTTCCTTACTAACCATTTTTTTTATAAGCTTTGCCATGGTACCAACTGAAGTTGTACAAAAGTGTTTTATAATAAAATTTTCATTAAATTTTCATTGTTCAAGATATCAAACTCTCTCCCTCTATTTCTCTCTTAGATACACCAATACAAAAATCCAAACTCTTTGCAGGTGTGTGTGAAAGAGAAAAAGATCAACCACTTGATTGGTCAAAAAACACAATGTAAGCACATACTTTATAAGAATACAATATTTTCAAATGGCAGAACAGAAGGGAGCACTTTTATTTCATGAAAGCCCTAGTTCTCTAATTCTTCAATTCCAAACAAAACAGGTTCTATATATTCAAATGATAGAGAACAATTTTTTTTTCCTATTCTCTATATTCAAATAGAATCCTTAAGAACCAACAAACTTTAAAGCCAATTTATTATAAAGGTACTGAAACAAGAAAAAACTACAAGAAATGAGGCTATACAAAGTCTCCAAAACTTGGAGACAGGAACTCACGAGTCTTCGCAATAAATCTACACAAAATCATAATAAAAAGTAGAAGTAGAATCCAAGGCCACATACCCAATTTATTCCTTCCAGCTGGCAATAGAAAGAGACTGCAGTATAGCCTGCAATCCCAAACGTAAGAGCCTTTCAAACCTTCAAGCACACAGCACCGACAAAGTTGAAATCGATAAACTGATCGGAGATGCAACCAAACGTAGTTTTTAGATCGTTACAGTGAGAAGCTTCGAGGAGGCACTGCGAAACCTCCGATTCTCACAAGAAATTCAGATCATTTCAGATCGTTGCAATCGATCGGTTGAGAGAGATTAGGACCAAAAATTTAGATAATTTTAGATCCTTAAAATCGATCGGTTGAGAGAGATTAGGGTTTAGAGAGAGAGAGAGAGAGTGAGTGAGTGAGTCAATCGATTTCCCTCAGATTCAAAATAAGGATGCTTCACAATAAGAATGTGGTAATATTACAAAAATAAAATTTGTTAGGTATATTAAAATATTAATTTAATTTTTTTAATCACATTTTCATTAAAAGTTTCATGTTTTAATTTCTTTAAGTGTGATTTTCAAGCATTTCTGTACTAGTGGATAAAGGAAAAAGTGAAACACAAAAAAGTGGGGGAAATTAGTAGGGTTCTTTTTTCATTGCGGCAAAATCTCAAAAATTTTCCTTCAAAATTGGTGATAAAATAATTTTGTCACTAAAATTTTTAAAATATTAAAATTATTGACGATAAAAATATATTTCTCATCAAATAGTTTCAAAATATTTAAAATTAATTTTTTCAAAAAAAATATTTAAAATTATTAGTGACGAAAATATATTCCTCACTAATAATTTTATAATTGGTGACAAAAAAAATTTTCTCACTAAAAGTCTCAAAATTTTAGCGTCACCCAAAAAAATTAGAAGGAAAACCTTTGGTGACGAAATTTAATTTTTTTTCTTACCTAAAAAGAAGTATTTATTGACGAAAATAAATTTCGTCACCTATTATTTTTACTTTTTTTATTATATGTGACAAAATTTTATAATTCGTTACGGATTATTCTTATTTAGTAACGAAATTTATTTTCTTCATTACTTTTCGTCACCATAGGTTACTTAGAAAGCTAATTAACTTGTGTTTTGTTTTGAGAGAGAGAGTGTGAGAGATAGGGGAGAGGAAAACTGAGAAAAAAAAAGGAAGGGAAGTTAGTAGTCTATTTTTTTTCATTACCATCTAATATGTCAAAATTTTCGTAGTATATTTTTTTTCATTACTGCCCAATATTTCAAAACTTTCCCTCCAAAATTAGTGACAAAATAATTTCCTCACTAAAAAGTCTCAAAATATTAAAAATTATTAGTGACAAAAATATATTTCTCACCAAATGGTCTTAAAATATTTAAAATCAAGTTTCTCAAAAAAAATATATGCAAAATTATTGGTGACGAAAATATATTCCTCACTAATAATTTTATAATTGGTGACAAATTTTTTTCTCACCAAAAGTCTCAAAATTTTGGCGCCACCAAAAAAAAAAAATAGTGAAAAACCTTCTGTGACAAAACTTAATTTTTCCTCACCTAAAAAGAAAAATTTGTTGACAAAAATAAATTTCGTCACCTATTATTTTTATTTTTTTATTATATGTGACAAAATTTTATAATTCGTCACAAATTATTCTTATTTAGTGACAATTTATTTTTTTCACTACTTTTCGTCAACATAGATTACTTTTGTTGTAGTGTGCAAATGAGTAATGTTTATATCTTGTGAACCAACAACTGCCCCTTTAATCAAACCGATTTGCCTAGCTCTAGTCAGCAAGATGTTTAAACCCTTAGCCACAATATTAAATAGAAAAGATGATAATGGATCACCTTGTCTAAGCCCTCTCTGTGGACTAAATTTAGATGTCGGTCATCCATTAACCAAAATGGATATTTTGGTTGATGAGACACATTCTTTCATCCAATTAATCCATTTGGAACCAGACCCAAAATTTGAAAGCATAGAGAAGATAAACTCCCAATTAATTGAATCATATGCTTTCTCAAAATCAAGCTTTAACACAATACCTTTCTTTTGATTCTTGTTCCAACTATCAATAATTTCATTAGCAATCAACACTCCATGCAAAATACTTCTCCCCCCTATAAAAGCTGATTGAGATTCACTAATAATCCTTGGCAATATGTGTTTGATTCTATTTTATAATACCTTTGCAAGAATTTTGTAAAGTGAACCTATGAGACTAATAGGTCTGTACTCACTGAGGTAAGAAGGATTATCATTTTTAGGAATCAAAGCAACAAAGGAGCTATTATTTCCATGCACCAATTTAGAGTTTTGATAAAACTCCCTCATGAACTGCATCACATCCCCTTTTATTGATTGCCAGCACTTCTGAAATATCATCAAGTTGAAACTATCAGGACCTAGAACCTTATTCCCGTCACAATTTTTAACTGTCGTTGCCACTTCTGATTCTGAAAACTGAGCTTCTAATTCAGCTCTAACCTCATCTCCCCCAATGGATTTAAAAGGACCTTGACCTGTTGAACCATGATTTAGAAAAAAGTTTCCTGTAATGTTACAAAACTTCAGCTCTTATTTCATTTGGATCTTCCTTGATAACCCCATTAAATGTAATTGAACATAATGCATTCCTATTATTTCTGGATACAGCCATCACATGGAAGAATTTTGTGTTTTTATCCCCTTTCAAGACTCAGTTAATTCTAGACTTCTACAACCAAACCCATTTCACCATTTTACTCAGTTGCCATGCTTCTTCTTTCGCCTCCCTTCTTCTATTTAATTCTGCTTTAGACAATGACCTTTCTTCAGCTACCAAATCAATCACATGTAATTCCTCCTCAAGAAGCTTGAGTTTATAATCCACATTTCCAAAAACTTCCTTATTCCATTGTTTCAATGCTAATCCAAGTGATTACAGTTTCCTTACGCACCGAAAGCCAGCCCACCCTTCTACATTAGTTTCATTCCAAATTTTCTCCACAAAGGTTTTGAACTGAGGATGAAGGGTCCAGGCATTCAGGAATCTGAAAGCCTTCAGACCCCAATCCCTCTCATTTTCCATGAGCAGAATAGGGCAGTGATAAGAAAGCTTTCTTGGTAAACCCCATAATTTAAAATTGAACTTCTGCAACCATTCTAAACTAAGCAAAAACCTGTCAATCCTACTCTATTTTTCTCCTTCTTGAGAGTTACACCAAGTAAATTTCCTCCCCAACATTGGTACAACACACTTATAGATTTTCAATTAGTTCACTAAAATCACGCATACCTCTGTCTCTTCTAGAACAACCATTCGTCTCAAATATATTCCTAACTGCATTGAAATCACCTCCCAAACACCAAGGTTTTTCATTTGCTGACTTCAGTCTATTCAATATACCTTATACCCTTCTTCTTCTAGTATCATCATTCGAACAATATACATTAACAATTACACATTCAAAGCTACAATAAAGAGTATCTGACAAAATGATATAATTCCTGTTGCAACAGCTGTCACGACCCAAACCTGCCCCTAAAAGTTTGGCATCGTAACCGACCAGTAATCCAAGATTACCACAGGCCTTCCTGTACAAAATGTAAATAATCGGGGCTAGCGGAAGCAAAGACAAAATGCCATAAGTCCAAAGAGCTGTGCATATGTATGAACAAATATTTACATGCCAAAAATGTTAATTTACCCACTTACATTACATAACATATAACGAAATAACAAACACAAAACATAGGCACGTGCCACAAGTGTACAACAAAAACAAGGCTTGCAGACGGCCTTCCAGGCCTAGCCCCAGCTCGGAGGCACACAAAACACCTGGTAGGCTTCCAAAATGGCGGCTCGGTTCAAGACTCCGCCTAGGCTTGACTCCTAGAACACTCACCTATAATACATATATATACAAACAGTGAGCTAAAGCCCAGTGAATAACATTAAAGTAAAGAGGTAGTGAACGAATTCCACATATAAGGTATTCATAAAATAAATCATTCATAAACATTCATATCAGAACATAACATAATGGTACATCTCACAGGATACAACATATATCGTCTTCCGACTAGAGAATCGGTTCCGGTTACCGATTAACACATATCACCACAATGAAATGGCTAACGAGATCTCGTATCACGTGTATGTCATGGACCCACACTAATGTGCCGTCCCCCATGACTTGGGACTGTCCGTAGATGCCATACTAGTTTCGCAAATAGGATATTCGTTCACAGAATCAAGATAGCACTTTCAGAAAACATAGCGTATCAATAACAGTTAAAACATAATTTTTATCAACATAACTTTACAGAAATGTTACTCACAGTGGGTTGCCAAAACCGGTTGTGCGGTCTTCGAGTTTTGACCTACAAATACCGACATTATAACACACTTCCTTAACACATATTGCCATCGAATCAATTAGTTAATGCCATTCTATTCTTACTTTACTTTGTTTCATGCTTCTGAGATGCTAATGGATGCAAATGACATGCGAAAATCAAGTAAATGAAGGCCCGGAAGTCAGAAAATGTCAAAAGAGCAAAATTGGAAAAACACTGTTTGGCCGCACGTGCGGTGGCTTGGCCGCTCGTGTGGTGGCCCAGGCCGCACGAGCGGTGGAACTGCAGTAGCCAAAACACTGTTTGGCCGCTCGAGCGGTCTGGATGAAAAACCAGTCCCATTTTCTGCTAATCCGTGGGTCTCCCTCCTTTGCAAAAACAACATCAAATTTATGAAAACAAGGCCCAAGCACTTGAAAACAACTCATCTTAAACATCAAAACTTCTAAACAAAACCCAAATGCATCATGTAAAGATTTAAACCTTGAATTAAGATGAAAAATCATAAACATGCACATAAAAGCTTTATTTCTCAAATCCATGGAGTTTCCTCTCCAATATGCCAATCATGCAAGGAAAACATGATTATAAACATGAATTTCATAATCTTATGCCATGTATGCTCATATATGCATCCTAGGTTAAAATACAGCACAATACTCTCAATTAGACATAATTTTCCCTTAATTCACTTGACTTACCATGAGATCATGGGTGTATCAACCCTATTTCAAGAAATTAAAAGAAGATTCTTACCTTAGGTAGCTAATTGGAGAAGATTTGGCCCAAACCCTTTCTTCCTCCCTTCCTTTCTCTTGATCTCTTCTTTTCTCTAGAACTCTCTCTCTTTCCCATATTTTTTTTCCCTTTTTGTATTGAGTCAACAATGGGCCATATCTTTAGTTTTATATTTGTGCTTAAGAATTGAGCCAAACATGGCTTAACGAATCAGACGAAAATCAATTCTCAATTAAATTTTCCAAATGGCTCTAAAAATTTCCGGTAACACATAGGCGTGTTCAATTTCGTTTTCCGAACCCATTATGGTCGTCAATTTCAGTCCTGAAGTTGTAGTCCCGACATATATTTTTTTCCAATTCAAATAGATATTCCCCAATTAATTCATATCATCGCATAATCAATGAAGGATAATTGTGACATGCGTTTTGGGCCGTTACAGCAGCAGTCCAGAAGTTGAAAAACATCTGGATTTCAGATGCAAAGCAATCCACCAGCTGTTCCATCTGAATCTACTACCATGAATTCCATCTTCTCTTCGAGCCAACACGATCTGACAAACTCTTTATCTAGTGATGGCTTCTTTGTTTCTTGAAGTAACACCATATCTACCTTCCTTTCAAAGAATAGTGTTTTGAATTTTCTTGTTTTAATAGGCTTACCAAGCCCTCTTATATTCCATGATAATAACTTCATTAAAAACCAATTTGTTCTCCTAGCCACCAATTAATCCAAATCAATCTGCATTACCACCCATTTTCACCATTTTTTCCTTATCATAAGACTCCAGCACCAGCAGCTTACTGATCATTTCTTCCTCATTGCCGTTACATTTCAACCCAAGGACATGCCGTAATTGGAGTGATGTTTTTGCCTCATTGAGTACTAGCTGTCCACTTCCAGCTTTGCTTGCCATTGATAAAGAAATTGCTGCAACAGCCGACCGAAACACAGCTTCTTTCTTCAAGTTCAAAGAGGATCCACCCCCAAATTGGAGGTTTCCTTTTTCTTCCCTAGAAACCTCATTGCCCCTTTTCCTTTTTCCTTCTTGCTCACTACTCTTTTTGGAACTGTCATCACAGACTTGTTATTGACCACCCTGTTTTCCTCCTTTTCAATTCTTGATTGGGCTTCCTTCTTTCCTTTGTTATGAACAAGATTCTCTTTTTTGGGCTGAGACTTTGGTACACTGACCTCAGACAATCTTGGGCCCAAAATGTTTCTACCCTCATCTTAGGCCTTACCTAATAATACTCCTATATTAAGCCCAGATCTATTTCTCTTAGACCCACTTAGGCTTCTCATGAAGCCTAGAGTAACAACGTCACTATCCTCAATAATTCGTTTACCTCTATTTTGAATTTGCATAGAGTTTAGCACTGATACAGTTGACCTTCCCTTGCATGCACCCCTACTATTTGTCTTTCTCATATTGTTGTTAGTCTTTTCAGCCATAGACATGTTCCTCCACCTACCTTGCCCAACTGTGTCATGATGACCTACATGTCTTGTCACATACCATGCTGGCTCCATGTCACCTCCTTTGTCCAGCTCATCTCCTTCATGGCCTGCCATATCAGCTTCATCATCAACCCTCTTACTTTCCACTTCTGACCTCTATTCTTTCCCATCGCCATTGGAGCTTTGATTGTTCCCTTTATTCTACAGATTGTAACACTTTCACTATTTGTATATCACCTCCGATATAACCACCTATTTTTCACATATTTTTACTGGGTAATTTATCCCTTTGCATCGCAAGTTGATAGTTTTATTAATGGACTCCATGCATTTTGTTGCTATCCTTACCTTTTCACTATAAAGTGATTGTATTTTGAGTGTATCATCATCTATGCCAATGACTTCCCCCCACAACTTCCCAATATTCATGAAAGTTTTGCTACTCCATAGATTTAGAGGCACACCATAGCATGTGAGCCAAACAAGCCTTTCCTGTTCAATAGATATCCCCTGTTTCCATTCATTGATTGATTCACTCCACTCATGAATCCATTCCTTCATTAGTTTTAATTTCTCTTTTATGCTTTCTACAAATTCTAAGGTCAACACTATATCTCTACCTTCTCCATCTCTAGCCCGAATGTCTCTCATACCTCTGATTTGTAGCTCCTCTTTAAAAGTTGCCACACGGCTTAGTGGCTTGAGTTTAACAATCACACTGTTATATAGCCAACCATTGCCTTCCTCAGAAGCATTAACTGTAATGCTAGTATTGGGCGCTAGCCCTTTTCCACTTACAACTTGTGCATATGACATCTCCCTTTGTACCATAACTGGAGGTCTACTAGTGTTACCAATATCTCTCTAACCAACTGGTATTCTGCTAGTGTTACCAATCTCCCTCCTTTCAACTTGTGCTTTTAGTGGCCTTTGTTGTACGTCTTGAGCTTTGCCAAAATCTGCGACTTTTACTTTCAATGCTCTGTTATCACACTAGAGTCCATGTGCTTTCTGGACTACCATATTTGCTGCCACTAGACAAGCATAACATACAAAACCAAATCTGGATCGCGTTATCTTCCTTCTTTTATTTGGGATGAACACATCCTTTATAATCCCAAAGTTGGTAAATACTTTGTGCAACCCTTTTGGATCCATAGATTCTGGTAGATTGTCCACGAAAAACCATATGTATGTCACTTACCATTCCTTTGTTCCTGTAACCTTGATCTCCAAGCTTTCGCAACACCGGTTTCCATCTGCCTTCCATTTTATTGTCGTTTTAGTAGGAGCAACTTTATTATGATAACATGGGCACTTAAAAAACAAGTTAACAAGTCTTAGATTTTGACTTAGTTATTTAAGTTTTGAATATAAAAAAATCTAAATAGGTTAAATCCCCTCCACTTCTCTCCTTGGTGTGTGTTATTGTCGTATTCTTCTTCTTCTTCTTCGCTCAAAAATATTGTTGAAATTCATTATTATGAATTGTTTGACCAAGTAAAACATTTATTTTCAATGTAAATGAAATATTTATGAGCAATTGTTTTTTTTTTGGCCAAGTATTTCTACATAACCACTACAATGAATTTTACGTGAATTTATTAATGTAAATTTTATGTCCTATATCTAGGAACATTGAAAAAGTGATTATGTGTAATATTTGTCTCTTTTTGAGTTAATATTGTACATCTCTAATTTTTTTTAAAAAAAAATTTTCATTAGAAAAATAGTAGCTAAGCCATGAGCTTTTTGCACCCCACTAACACCATGCTTAATGCTTTTAGCAATTTAGGAAGGGATATATATAGGTAATAATATCTGCTCTAGCTAGGTTTATGTTAGGGGTTAGTAAGTTAGTTTTGGAAGAAAATTATTAATCATATAGTAGATTTAGAAAATTTCAACTTATTGCCAAATCACCCGTTCTAAAAATAGGCAGGTTGATAGAATATTTTGACGGTTTCGAATCAACACTTTGAATTGTTGGGTGGGTTAAAAATATATCTAAGTACATCAGTGAACATACATACAACTATATAGGAGTTGAACCCAGCTTCACACTATAAAGTGATACAAGACAACTACTAGTCTTGATTGATTTATTTTTAGTTTATTCATGTTGATTTGTATTGAAATATGATGTGAGAAGTATAAATAGTTGAATTATTTTTTTAAAATGTTAGAATACAAATAAGTCGGGTCTATAGGACTGGCCCCGTAACCTCTCTAGAAGAAATAAGTGGGAAGATGGGAGGGGATTCTATTTGTACCCAAAAAATAATAAGTACACCCAATTTCGCAGTACACTCTATGAAATTATTTAGGGTTATAATTTATTATCAATATACCCTATATTTTTTTTTCTACATTACTCTTCAAAGTACACTCAAATAATAAGCAAATCAAAAATTTCAAATTACACCACTTTCAAAAATCCTTCAAAAATCCTTAAACAGAATTCTTATTATTGCTATTCCTTTTGTTCACATACAGGGAAAGACGACATCAGTGAACGATAACGTCGAAGGAGAATGAAGAATTTCAAGATTCAACACTTAATTTTCATTATTCAAGAATAGTATCAATGGAGTAATACAGTGTCTATATATACACTCGAAAATACAATGCACACATGCTCTAGTTAGTTATAACAAAATTGCTGAGTTGGTTATATTTTCTAGAGATTACAGGTGATGCAATTAGAGCTGAAGCAGTCACAACTGAATCAGTTGCAAGTGGAGCTGCTTTCATATCAGTATCTTTAACATTCCCCTGCAAGCTGACAGGATGATCAAGAACCATTAGCTTGGTGATAAGATACTGAACTCAAGAGACAGATAATGGTTTGGTAAACAAATAAACTGTAGGAATGTACTGAAGCTGAAACTGCTTAGCAAGAACTTTTTCCCGAACAAAATGACAATCGATTTCTATATGCTTAGAACAAGAGTAAAAGACAAGATTGAAGCCAATGCTATAGCAGAGAGATTATCACACTAGAGAATGCGTGTAGTAGGTGAGGAAATACCCATTTCAGTAAGTAGCATAGAAATCCAACTAAATTTAGCAGCGGCATTAGCTAATGCACGATACTCAATTTCAGTGGATGAACAAGACACAGTAGCCTATTTTTTAGTAGGCCACGAAACCAAATTAGAACCCAAGAAGACACAATAACCAGATATAGACTTCCTATCATGAACATCTTTGGCCCAATTAGATTTTGAATACCCATGAACATCGAAGGTACTAGGAGAAAAACACAAGCCATGAGTGAGGGTGCCTTGAACAAATCTAAGAATGCGCTTGACTATAGCAAAATTTCCAATTGTAGATGCATGCATATATTGACAAGCTTGGTTAACAAAGAGAGAAAGAGAGAAAGAGAGCGAGAGAGAGAGATCAAGTCTAATGATAGTGAGGTATTGCAATGCTCCAACAATAGTTCTATAGAGAGCAGGATTGGAAAATGGCAAGGAAGCAAGGCTTAAAAGAGGATAAACTAGCTTTAAAAAGAATATCCTTGGCATATTTGAACTGAGATAAAAGATAACCTGAGCTATGCATTTGAGTAATGGGAGTCTGTATATGAGAAGAGTTATCAAAAGTGATCAAGATATCATCCACATATATTAACAGATAAGTCACTGAAGTGGATGTTCTTTGAATGAATAAGGAGGAATCACACTTTCTATTAGTAAAGCCTTGAGACAACAAGAAGACAGAAAATGTAGAATACCAAGCTCTTGGAGCTTGTTTCAGGTATTATAATGCCTTATGAAGCTTACCTACATGATTAGGAAATAATAAATCCACAAATCCTGGTGGCTAGAGCATGAACACCTCCTTCTCAAGAAGCCCATGAAAAAATGCATTGGAAATGTCTAATTGTTTAAGGGACCACTTGTGATGGAGAGCAAGACACAGTGGGTGTTTGAGAAGTTGGTATTTGAGTAGGCTCTTTTAGTTTTTGGTTATTTTAGTAAACTAAAATTTGTGTATTTTTTTGTTGTTGGATTTGATATTTGTGAGAGAAAATGTGAAATGATTATGGGTTTGATGTAACATTTTATCTTCTTAGATATTTTAGCCTATTTTGTCTTTTTATAAATTTTAGCCAAAAAATAACCCAAACCAACTTGCCAAACACCCCCAAAGTAAAATTCTAATAGTTGGTTGCTTAGCCAGCCACTGGACTGAAAGTCTCGTGGAAATCAATACCCTCTTGCTGTAAATACCCTTTGGCTACTAACCGAGGTTTATACCTGGAAATTGTGCCATCAGAGTTCCTTTTAACCTTAAAAACCCATTTACAACCTATGGCATTTTTGGCAGGCAGTAGAGAAACCAAAGACCAAGTGTGTTACTTCTAAAGAGCAGAAAATTCCTCAAGCATAGCTTTATGCCAAAAGGGAGAGAGTAAATCTTCTTTGTAAGAAGGTGATTCTGAATCTAAATAAGAAACAGTAGAAGCAACCAAACAGTGAGAACTAACTGCAGATTTGGACCTAATAACCATGGGATGCTGATTAGAATATTGAGGTGGTGGAAGAGGTAAGTCAATAGTAATGGAATGAATAGGAACAGCAAAAACAGCTAAGGGAGGTGAAGCATGAGGAGAATCTGAATTGTGTAAAGAAGATGCAGAAGAAATCTTAGCAGAAGAAGGAGAAGACTGAGAGGCAAAAGAAGAAAAAGAAGATGATGAGGACCAGAAAAATGATGTAATGACAGAAAGAGAGGAGTGTGATGGAGATTGAGAAGAAGAAGACAGTGAAGCAAAATGAAACACATTCTCATTAAATACAACATGTCTAGACAAATAGATTCGACCTGCGAGGGGATCAAGACATCTATAGCCTTTAGCAAAAGGATAATAACCAAGAAAGACAGAGGACACAGATTTGGGATGTAATTTGAGAGGATGATTAGGCTTAAGCCAAGAACAACACTAACAACCAAACACGCGAAAATAGGAATAATCTGGAGTGGACTGAAAAACCTGTAACATGCCCGGGGAATACCCGCACGTGTTAAACAGTTTGGACTCTCGAGATCTCTTTGATCTAGTCTCACAAGTGCAATATGAAACATAGACAAGAGTCCACATTTGGTAAATTTTAGAAAATCCATTTTATTGCCAAAAAAAAAAAAAATTTTGCCATAAATGGACTGCGTCATCAGATCTCAGAGTTGCCACCTAATATTTTGGGAAATTAGGAACCCCATGACTCGTGCCGAGGCCACTGTTCGTCATAACCAAAGTTATCTCGGTTCAAAACGTTAGGTATGAAAGGGGAAGGTCATTAATTGAGCACCCCCGCTCACCCGATCCAAAGATTGGCCTTTACTAAACCATGATATGAATTTTATTTACTTTATATGTTCATATTCCGATTATTTAATAAATCATAATAAAATTACTATGTGAAGCATACAAGTACAGACTATGTCAACCACTTTGAAATAACTTGATTTCATATAGCTTTGAAAGAGTTTTGAAGATGTGCAACCCAAATAAATTGAGTTTACAAACATGAAAATCAGCATCATTCCAAATTAAGTGGCACAACTCCATCCACTAGCATTCATAGAGTTATATCACATAAGCAAATAACCTCATGGTAGAATGCTAAACATAATAAGAAAAACATATACAAACGGGATGTTAAAGCATAAAAATTTACATGTTTGACGTCCCGCAAACAGGCTACAAAACAAAGTTAGTAAAACATGCATGATCTTATATACAAAATCCTAATGCAATTCACTCATGAGATGTAACTAAAGATTCGGCTTCTAAGTTATGACATGTGAATCATCTCAAGAACATGAGGTAGCACACATAATCATATAGGAATTGATTAAATCTACAAATGCAAAATTAGCCAAATCAAGATGCATGAAACGTGGATACAAAGCATGGATATAATGAAAGAAAAAATATGAAGCATACTCACAGATAAAGAAAGCAAGTAAAAGAATGGGATAGAAAGAAGCGGGGCAGGGAATTATTACAACACTTGAAAGAATAATTACAAACCAAATTAGAAAGGGATGAGGAGAATATTACATTAAAATAAAAACCTCGCAAAACACTCAAAAAAATAATAAATAAAATAAAAGCTTCATGTTCCTTGGAATCGTCTACAGAAATTGGTCAACATCAGGAGATTACGCCATCTTGTCCGAAAAAAATCTAACCGGCCGGCCACCTAGGCCGAACAAAACCTATCTTGTTACAAAACCAAGAAAAGGAACAAACAAGAAATATATAGGTGACTCAACTAACCACTACCGGTTAGCTTACATCACAACTAATATGAAACAAGAGCAAGCAAATAAGCAAAAAAATAATAATTATGATCTAAACAAACCACTTGGATTATAACAACACACTATGAAATATAAAGTATGAAAATAAATACGAGATAAACAAACCACTTGAATTATAACAAAACATGATGAAATAAGAAGTAAGAAAATAAATATGAGATAAACAAACCACTAGGATTATAATAAAACACTATGAAATATAAAGTAAGAAAATAAATATGAGATAAACAAACCACTTGGATTATAATAAAACACTACGAAATATAAAGTAAAAAAATAAATATGAGATAAACAAACCACTTGGGTTATAACAAAACACTATGAAATAAGAAGCAAGAAAATAAATATGAGATAAAGAAACCACTTGGATTATAAAAAAATACTATGAAATAAGAAGTAAGAAAATAAATATGAGATAGAAAATATAAGAAAATGAAAGACTAGAAATTCACATTCCAAAGAAAGATTGAACTTCTTGATTTCCAAACATCCTTTTGCTCACCCTCAAGTTTAGGAAGTGTGTTCTCAATCCTTAATTCGAAACTAGAATGGAACTCTGAGTATATATGGTGACTCTCTTATTTTTTCTCACTTTCAACAACACTAACTCTTTCTTTTGATCAAGCACTACTGAAATTTAGCTATTTCAGAATTTTTGGAGGAGTTTTGGGTTTAGGAAAGATGGAATTTCAGTTTGTATGGAAAGAATGGGGTGTGTATGGAAGATAGGATTGTTTTTGGCTCAAAAACTCAATTTTTCTCTCTCTTTTTTCACCATTTTTTCTCTCTTTTCTCTTCAATTTCGTGGTCCTCCTCTCTCTTACAATATGATCATTCTATATAGGCAATGAGGGAGAGTGAAGGTCAAAAAAAAGGTGGGAGACAAGAATGTGATAGGAGGGCAAATTTTCAAGGTGGTTGCATGGGATACTCCTTTATGAATGCAAACAAAACCTCTTTTTGACAATGGGGGATGATTAGGTATGTATTTGGTGATATATGGGTCGACTAATGGGGTAGGGGAGTGTCCCACACACAAGAAAAAAATGCAAAAAATACACCTTCTTTGTCTGATGATTTGAAATGGTCAAATATTATTTAAGGGGAAATATAACACAAATCAAAGCTTTGGTAAAGTGGTTAAGGTGTTGGGTGTGGAGTCTTAGGTTGGGGGTTCAAACCCTTTCACCAGCATTCCTTAAATTCATTTTTTTTTGGGTAAAGACAAGTTAGCGCCACGTCATCAGCAAGGACCAATCTAGTCATGCTACGCCAGCAAGACTGCCACGTCAACGTCCCAGTCAGCATTGACGGAATATTGTACACATGGACAGAATATTCCCTAACTTAATAGAATATTCCTTCACATAACAAAATATTCCCTGAGTTTACAATTTGGCCTAGAAGTTTCAAATAATTATGTTGTAACCCAGATTTCGAGACAATTTTTCAGTGAGGCCCCCGGAAGTGCAGCAAAAGTTGATCCTAGCTAAACGAACCATTTTGGACGCAATTGTGAGGGCAGAATATTCCCTTGGAAAGGTAATTTGTGGTTGTTTAGGGTTTGAAACAGGGCTCAAATTCTAATTTTTCTTATTAAGGATTCTGTGAGAAATACCTTCTTGTTTTGTCATCATAGGGTAATCAAAAGAAAGCGCCCAAGTCTTAGGGCCGGTCAAAATGGAGTGTCTACAAAAGCATTTCAAATGGAGATTTATAACCAAGTTTAGAAGATGGAAGTCAATTAATAAGAAAAGTAGAAATGGCTACAACATCAAACCAATACCTCAATGGCACAGATGAGTAATGAAGAAGAGTAGTTACAGTTTCAGTAATATGTTCGTGTTTTCTCTCAGCAATACCATTCTGAGTAGGAGTCTGAGGGCAAGAGTGTTGATGAATGACACCTTGTGTGCGCAAAAAAGATTGCATTTTAAAAGTAAAATATTTAGAACCCCCATCAGTTCTCAAAACTTACAAATGAGTGTGAAACTATTTTCCAGTATAGGCTGTAAATTCTATGAATTTATCACACACTTGACTTTTATAAGCTAAGGGATAAAGCCAAGTAAACCTGTTATAATTATCCACAAAAAGCAAATAGTATTTGTAACCAGAACTTGAAGAATATGGCCCTCACACATCACTATAAATAAGAGAAAGGGGTGCGTTTACAGTAGAATTAGACAATTGAAAACGACGTCTGTGACTCTTAGCTATGCAATAATCAGTACAAACAGAGTTTATTGTATTCTGAGAAACATTCAAACAAGTCTTGAGATGATTATACTTCACTAAGGATGGATGGCCTAATCTATTATGCCAAACAGAGGAAGATACAGGTGTATGAAATGTAGTAAAGTAAGCATGCACAAGTGAAACAGTAGCAACATGTGAAGGAGTAGAATGAAACTGATATAGGCCATTGGTATTAGAACCCTAATAGAGAATTATCCTCGAATGCTTGTCCTGAATCACAAATTTAGAAGCATCAAATGTGATGAGACAATTATTATCCTTGGTGAATTTGTGAATTGAGAAGAGATTAGAAGAAATGGAAGGAGTATGCAAAATATGATTCAATTTTGTCACGACCCAAACCCGCCCCTATGGGTTTAGCATCGTAACCGGCTAGTAATACATGATTACCAAAGGCTTGCTTAACAGTAAGGACAGTAATACAGAGTAAGGGGCTGGCGGAAGCCAAAACAGTAAATAAAAGATGTCCAATGAGCTGTGAAAACCTTAATGCAAAAAGACTTTATGCACAAGCCACATTGATAAACCAACATATATACATACGTCATATACACAACATCCGGGTTAGGGACCAAGTGCCTTCCCAAAAACTGTAAAGTCAAGTCTTAAACACTTATTACAAAATAGAGAAAAAATGATGGAACTGAGACACCCCAGAGCAACCCTAGCTTGAACAGACATGGAACCTCAAAGTGAGACACAAAGGTTGGCTTGGCAAAACGGAAGCTTAACTTGACGCTCCTAGCTTCGGCCCGGTGTCTGGACACCTATATATAAATATAAACAGTGAGCTAAAGCCCAGTGAATAACATATGCGTAAAGGGGTTAAGAATGAATGTTCTTTCAGTAATTAAAACAGTTACTCAATCAGTGGCTCATATTTCATGCCATAACAGTTATTCAGAAACCATAACAGTCATATATGGTACATCCAATAGCAAAACAGTACAGTAGGTCTTGACAGACCGAACAGTCAATTGATGGCCATCAAACAGTAAACAGTAGTGGTCCCAACATTGGAACCGACAGAGATCTTTGTAACAGTAGCAGTAACAGTAACAGTAAGTTGTTATGGATGCCACGAATACAGTTTACAAATAGGACAAACATTCATTCAGTAAACGATGTCATTTCAGAAAGCAGTATAATCAATCGTTCAGAAATAGTTATAATTGAACGTATCTTTATAACATTGTTACTCACAGATTACTGGGCTACAGATAGGCTAGTCCACATCCTCGGGTGCCAACCCTATACAGTTGCAAAATGAACACACACTAAGTTACACACTCGGGATTAATAGCTTAGCCCCTAAACTTGACTTGGTGTGGTTCTACATCAATATCCTCCTTAAGATGCCTTAAACATGGCCTAGGAATGCCTAGGATGAGATAAGGATGCAAAGATGTACTTTAAAACACTTTTCAAAATTTGCTGAAAATAGGGGTCCACGCTCGAGCGTGGCTTTCTACGCTTGAGCGAACATGCAGACAATGGAGCTCCGCTCGAGCGTGACTTCCTTCGCTCGAGCGGGATGCAAACTCATGAAAAGTACTGGATGCATGATATTCACGCTCGACGGACGCTTGACCTCCGCTCGAGCATGAGACTCAGGTCCTCGCTCGAGCGTGAATTCTCTTGCTCGAGCGTGACTTCCTATGCTCGAGCGGAAGGGCATGTACTCAGAGTGTACGCTCAAGCATGAAGTCCTCCGCTCAAGCGTGAATCCAAAATCTGGAATTTCCAGATTGATCCTTAAGCACAAAACTCAACTTTTAAAGCTTCAAACTCGATCCTTTTGGGCTAATTTTCTAGAAAACACTTGAAAACTCATACTGCAACATGTTTAGAAGATCAATTTGCAAAATCAAGCCCGAAGGTGAAGCAATTGAGCACAATTTCAAAGAAACCTTCATGAACAACGCAATAACATCACATGCATGAGTTCCTAAAAACTTTAATGCTCTAAAACATAATCAAATGTAAGCTTGAGCTCCAAATTTGATGAATTCATGGACTACTACCAAAAGTATGAACATGCAAGTAGGAATTTTCATGAAAATGACCTCAAAACTCAATAATGTGCACATGCATGCATGAATTACTACTCAATTCCACTCTTTAGACCAATTCTTGACTTTAACTCCAAACTTCCATGAAACATGCAAGAGATAACTTGAATTCACAATTAAGAAGATGATTTTCCTACCTTAGGCCTTGAATTCTAGTTGTAGGAGCCTAATGTACAATTCTCCTTCAAATTCTCCTAAGTTCCAAGCCAAACTTGTTGAGTCCACTCTTTTCTTCCAACTCTCACTCTCTCTCACGGTTTTGGTCTCCAAATGGATGAAGATGATGCATCAAAATGATATAAAATCAATTACTGGCCTAAAGTGCCCACTAAATGGCAATTGTGTAAATAAAAGCCAACTAATGTAATACAACTTTTAATTAATCTAGTTTAATCATTCCAAATCGACTTTCAATTAAACCTACCATAAAATCACATAAATTCTAACTAGCATAAAACGCTAACCCATTTTTGAATCGGTCGCCGATAAGGCTTTCAATTCAGAATTTGAAATCAAAACATGAACAGGTCATTCAGTAACCAAACAGATAGAAATGCAATTCAAATAACACACTCATGCAATTAGTCCAAAATTTCAGCTTAATCAGTTACTTATCATGCTCAATCATAGAGTAGCACTAATCAGAGGTGAGGGTTATCACAGTCTTCCCTCCTTAAAAAGAGTTTGGTCCTCCAAACTCGAATTACCTTCATTCTGGAAGAACACTGGATTCAGGGGGGAACAATTCAGGATATCTCTTCAGCATATCGTCTTCCCTTTCCCAAGTGGCATAAACGTCACCGTGGTTTTGCCAATCCACTTTCACTAATGGGATTTCTTTATTTCTCAACTTCTTGATTCGTCGATTTACAATATGAATAGGCCATTCTTCATAAGTGTAGTCATCACATAGCACTACACGAGTAGGCTCAATAACATGGAAGGGATCCCGAAGATAGTCCCTCAACATTGAAATGTGGAAGACATTATGCATATGCTCCATTTCAGGAGGAAACGCTACTTGATACGCCACTGGATTAATCTTTTCGATGATTTCATACGGCCCTACATATCTCGGTGCTAGTTTACCCTTGACCCCAAAACGGGTTTGACTTTTCATTGGTGTCACTTTAACAAAAACATGATCACCCACTTCATATTCCCTGTCTCGCCTTCGGATATCCGCATAACTTTTCTGTCGACTTTGTGTGGTTTTCAATCTCTGTCGAATCAGTTTCACTTTTTCCGTGGTCTCATGTACAATCTCGGGCCCAAGCAAAGGCCCATCTCCAACTTCTACCCAGCAAATAGGAGATCGGCATTTTCTACCGTATAAAGCCTCAAAAGGCGCCATACCAATGCTTGAATTAAAACTGTTGTTGTAGGCGAATTCAGCTAAAGGTAAATGGCTTTCCCAATTTCCTTGGAAATCAAGAACACACATACGCAGTAAATCCTCCAGAGTCTGGATGGTTCTTTCTGATTGGCTATCTGTCTGAGGATGGTATGCACTACTCAATCTCAATTCAGTACCCAATGTTGTCTGAAGACTTTGCCAAAATCTCGATGTAAACTTCGAGTCCCTATCAGAAACAATGGACACAGGCACTCCATGCAATCTAACAATCTCATCAATATAAATTGTAGCCAATTTGTTCACATTATAAATTGTTTTGACAGGTAAGAAGTGAGCAGATTTAGTCAATCTGTCAACAATAACCCAAATTGAATCCATACCTTTACTGGAGCGAGGTAAACCAACAATGAAATCCATAGTAATATGTTCCCATTTCCACTCCAGTATTGGTAAGGGCTGCAGTAGGCCTGCGGGTCATTGATGTTCGGCTTTGACTTATTGGCAATGTAGACATTTTGACACAAAGTCAGCAATCTCTTTCTTCATTCTCGGCCACTAGAAATTAAGTTTCAAATCTTGGTACATTTTTGTATTTCCTGGATGGATGAAAAGTTTTAAATTGTGGCCTTCCTGCAAAATCCGTCTTTTCAGTTCAGAATCATTCGGTACACATAACCTTCCCTGGAATTTCAATACATTATTTTCAAATTTAAAGTCCGGCCTCGACTTGGATTCTCGTTCATCAATGATCTTTCTCAGAAAGTTATCTTGGTGTTGTTTCTCTTTAATCTCTTCAATAAGTGCTGGTTGAGCAAAAATAACAGCCAATGTTCCTCCTTGTTCTCCTAAAACAATCTCAACTTCAAGTTTTTCAAGGTCACATAGCAATTCCTTTTGTCCAGTGAGTAAACAGGCCAAATTCCCAATTGATTTCCAACTCAATGCATTGGCAACAGTGCTAGCTTTCCCCGGATGGTACAAAATTTGCAAGTCATGGTCTTTTATCAGTTCTAACCATCTCTGTTGCCTCATGTTCAATTCTTTCTGTGTGAAGAAGTATTTTAAACTCTTGTGATCGGTGTACACTTCACATGCTGCTCCATATAGGTAGTGGCGCCAAATTTTCAATGCAAATACCACTACAGCAAGTTCTAAGTCATGAGTGGGGTAGTTCTTTTCATGTGGTCTCAGTTGTTCGGAAGCATACGCAATAACTTTACCATTCTGCATTAATACACATCCCAAACCCTTATAAGAAGCATCACTAAAAATAGTAAATCCATCCGTACCTGAGGGTAGGGTAAGAATCGGTGCAGTTACAAGTCGAGTCTTCATTTCTTGAAAGACTGATTCTCTCTAATCGGTCAAGTCAAATGATATCCCCTTTTGAGTCAACTAAGTCAATGATAGAGTGATTTTGGAGAAATCTTTCACAAACCATCTGTAGTACCCGGCTAAACCTAAGAAACTTCAAACTTCAGTAACATTAGTCGGTCTAGGCCAATTCACCACTGCTTCAATCTTCTGTGGGTCAACTGAGATGTCATCCTTACTAATTACATGTCCCAAAAACATCACATTACCAAGCCAAAATTCGCATTTGGTTAGTTTTGCGTATAGTTTCTATTCTCTTAGGGTCTGTAAGGCAATTCTCAAATGATGTTCATGTTCCTCTTTACTCTTGGAATAAATCAAAATGTCATCTATGAAAACAGCCACAAATTCATCGAGGAATGGTTTGAAAATTCTGTTCATAAGGTCCATAAATGTAGCAGGTGCATTAGTAACTCCGAAAGGCATAACAAGAAATTCATAATGTCCGTACCTCGCTCGGAAGGCAGTCTTTTCAATGTCCCCTGTCTTGACCTTCAACTAGTGATATCCGGATCTAAGGTCAATTTTGGAGAAAACCTGAGCACCCTGTAGCTGGTCAAAAATACGAGGCAATAGATATTTGTTTTTCACTGTTACCTTGTTCAGTTCACGGTAGTCAATGCAAAGTCTTAGCGAGCCGTCTTTCTTTTTCACAAATAAAACTAGTGCGCTCCACAGCGAAGTGCTAGGCCTGATGAACTTCTTATCTAACAATTCTTGCAGTTGCACTTTCAATTCTTTCAGTTCGGTAGGTGTTATTCTGTACGGAGCTTTGGAAACTGGCTGTGTACCCGGTAATACTTCAATAGTGAACTCAATGTCCCTATCAATCAAATCCCCTGGCAAGTCATCTGGAAAAACATCTGGGAATTCTCTGACTGTAGGAATACTGTCCACATTAGTTTTAGTATCAGTAGGTACAGTCAATATGCAACATAAATACCCTTTACACCCCTTTTTGATTAATTTGAATGTTTTCATGGACACAATCAGATATGGGGGAGGTACTACACCAACTCCGTTAAAGACAAATTCAGGCAAACCAGGTGGGCGAAAAATAATTTGTTTCGTTACACAGTCTATAGTAGCATGATATTTTGTTAACCAGTCCATTCCCAAAATTACATTGAAATGATCAATGTTCAAGGGAAGTAAATCATTATACAAATGTACATCCCCAACAACAATCTCACATGCAGGATACACATAAGCACAAGTCATGGATCCCCCAGCGGGTGAAGATACAGCTAACAAATAGTTCATGGGTTCCAGTTGTCTATTTAATTTTCGTGAAAAAACATGTGAGACAAATGAATGTGTAGACCCCGAATCAATCAGAATACAAGCATTTTGGGCACAGATTGAGAGTATACCTGACACAACTGTCTCAGTATTCTGCACATCTCCTGGTACAAGTGTGAACACTCGGCCTTTCTTTAAAGGCTCCTTTCCAGTAGCTTTGGGATTGGGTTTCGGTGTAACAGTTGATACTGTGGCACTAGCTGCAGCTTTACTATTGCCTTGGGGAGTGGAAGGGCAATCTTTGACCATATGGCCCACCTTGCCACACCTGTAACAAGCACCAGAAATTTTATAGCAAACTCCTTTATGCCTTTTTCCACATTCGGAACAGGGTGGTATGGAACCACTTCCTTGACTAGAACTGTTTGTTGACCTTGTGTTCTGCTTTTTATTCGATGAACTGTTCCGGCCTTTCTTAAACTTAAAGCCCCGTCTCTTGCCACGCCACTCAGTTGCTGGTGTTTCAGTCTGTTTTAATGCTTCGATATTCAACTCAGCTATTATTGCTCGGTCGAGGACAACCACATATTTAAGCAGTTTCAGGACATTAATTCGATCAAGTATCTCGACATTAAGTCCGCCTTTAAACTTCCTGGCCTTTTTGTAATCAGTGTCCACCATGTGTGGTGCATATCTGGCGAGTTCAGTGAATTTTGATTCATACTCCGCTACTGACATGGTACCTTGTTTTAACTGTTCAAACTCAGTCACTTTGCAATCCCTGACACACTAAGGGAAGTACTTTTCAAAGAAGGCTTCTTTAAATTGAGCCCAAGTCATAGCATTGTTGGTGTCACGGACGAGCATCCACCACCGTCTGGCCTCTTCTTGTAAGGTGAAGGTAGCCAATAATACCTTGTGTGCTTCAGAACAAGGAAATACTTCAAACAACTTCTCGGTTTCTAAAACCCATGCTTCGGCCTTTAGTGGTTCAAGGCCTCCTTGGAATGATGGTGATTTCATTTTGCTGAACTTCTGTGTCAAAGCAATTATATCATCATTAACATTTGGTTCTGGCTGTACTGGAGGAGGTGAGGGCTGTTGGTTCTATTGTTGCCTTAGAGTTTCAGTCAATGGTTTGACCGTTCTTTCTAACCTTGCCATTCTGGCCACAGATGATTTAGATTCATCGGCATTCTTTGCATTGTCCATTTCACTATATGCAATACGGTAATAATAAACATAGGAATTGCTTACTTAAGCACATTAGCACATATATTCATGTCATGGCCCACACAAACACTTTTTCATGCTCATGCAATTCCCTAATTACTTTTCTAGGACATCCTATAGCTCATTTGGACACGTGTGTACGGTATAACTCGTGTTTGGTATCGCTCTGATACCACTCTGTCACGACCCAAACCCGCCCCTATAGGTTTAGCATCGTAACCGGCCAGTAATACGTGATTACCAAAGGCCTGCTTAACAGTAACGACAGTAATACAGAGTAAGGGGCTGGCGGAAGCCAAAACAGTAAATAAAAGATGTCCAATGAGCTGTCAAAACCTGAATGCAAAAAGACTTTATGCACAAGCCACATTGATAAACCAACATATATACATACGTCATATACCCAACATCTGGGTTAGGGACCAAGTCCCTTCAACAAAACTATACAGTCAAGTCTTAAACACTTATTACAAAATAGAGACAGAAGGGTGAAACTGAGACACCCCAGAGCAGCCCTAGCTTGAACAGGCATGGAACCTCAAAGTGAGGCACAAAGGTCCACTCTGTCATGAACCGAACCCGCCCCTATGGGTTTAGCATCGTAACCAGCCAGTAATCCGTGATTACCAAAGGCCTGCTTAATAGTAATGACAATAATACAAAGTAGAGGGGCTGGCGGAAGCCAAAACAGTAAATAAAAGATGTCCAATGAGCTGTGAAAACCTTAATGCAAAAAGACTTTATGCACAAGCCACATTGATAAACCAACATATATACATACGTCATATACACAACATCCGGGTTAGGGACCAAGTCCCTTCCAAAAAACTGTATAGTCAAGTCTTAAACACTTATTACAAAACAGAGAAAAAATGGTGGAACTGAGACACCCCAGAGCAGCCCTAGCTTGAACAGACATGGAACCTCAAAGTGAGGCACAAAGGTTGGCTTGGCAAAACGGGAGCTTAACTTGACGCTCCTAGCTTTGGCCCGGTGTCTGGACACCTACATATAAATATAAACAGTGAGCTAAAGCCCAGTGAATAACATATGCGTAAAGGGGTTAAGAATGAATGTCCTTTCAGTAATTAAAGTAGTCAATTGTATTAGTAAAACAGTTACTCAATCAGTGGCTCATATTTCATGCCATAACAATTATTCAGAAACCATAATAGTCATATGTGGCACATCCAATAGCAAAACAGTACAGTAGGTCTTGACAGACTGAACAGTCAGTTGATGGCCATCAAACAGTAAACAGTAGTGGTCCCAACATTGGAAACCGATAGAGATCTCTATAACAGTAACAATAACAGTAACAGTAAATTGCTATGGATGCCACGAATACAATTTACAAATAGGACAAACATTCATTCAGTAAACGATGCCATTTCAGAAAGCAATATAATCAATCGTTCAGAAATAGGTATAATTGAACGTATCTTTACAATATTATTACTCACAGATTACTGGGCTGCAGATAGGCTAGTCTGCATCCTTGGGTACCAACCCTACACAATTGCAGAATGAACACACACTAAGTTACACACTTGGGATCAATAGCTTAGCCCCTAAACTTGACTTGGTGTGGTTCTACATCAATATCCTCCTTAAGATGCCTTAAACATGGCCTAGGAATGCCTAGGATGGGATGAGGATGCAAAGATGTACTTTAAAACACTTTTCAAAATTTGCTGAAAACAGGGGTCTACGCTCGAGCATGGCTTTCTACGCTCGAGCGAACATGCAGACAATGGAGCTCTGCTCGAGCGTGACTTCCTTCGCTCGAGCGGGATGCAAACTCATGAAAAGTACTAGATACATGATATTCACGCTCGACGGACGCTCGACCTCCGCTCGAGCGCGAGACTCAGGCCCTCGCTTGAGCGTGAATTCTCTCGCTCGAGCAGACTGTAAAACATATGAACTTCTGAGCATATGCATTTCACACTCGAGCGTGACTTCACAATTAAGAAGATGATTTCCTACCTTAGGCCTTAAAATCTAGGTGTAGGAGCCTAATGTACAATTCTCTTTCAAATTCTCGTAAGTTCCAAGCCAAACTTGTTGAGTCAACTCTTTTCTTCCAACTCTCAAACTCTCTTACGGTTTTGGTCTCCAAATGGATGAAGATGATGCATCAAAATGATATAAAATCAATTAATGGCCTAAAGTGCCCACTAAATGGCAATTGTGTAAATAAAAGCCAACTAATGTAATACAACTTTTAATTAATCTAGTTTAATCATTTCAAATCGACTTTCAATTAAACCTACCATAAAATCACATAAATTCTAACTAGCATAAAACGCTAATCCATTTCTGAATCGGTCGCTGATAAGGCTTTCAATTCGGAATTTGAAATCAAAACATGAGCAGGTCATTCAGTAACCAAACAGATATAAATGCAATTCAAATAACACACTCATGCAATCAGTCCAGAATTTCAGCTTAATCAGTTACTTATCATGCTCAATCATAGATTAGCATTAATCAGAGGTGAGGGTTGTCACAAATTTAAAAGAACAATGAGGAGTGGGAAACAATTCCTTACCAGTATTATAAATAGGAACTAGTACCATTACCTATGGTGATGTGATCAGACCCCTGATAGGGTACTGAACAACTGAGGTTTTACAGATCATGAGTGATATGATCAGTAGCAGCAGAGTCTAAGTACCAAGGAGTTTGTGGAGTAGATAAGATTGACAAAGTTACAACAAAAAAAGGCTCTAGAGTTTGACACATAGGAATCAGAAGTATGTTAGGAAGAATTAGAAGACTGAAATTGATGATCCATTCTGTACTGGCAATCCAAAGCAGAGTGGCCATAGCCACCACAAATTTGACAAGTTGGAGATTTGCCTTTGCCTCTAGAGAAACCTCCTCGACTATCATGATTTTTGCAAAAGGTTAGAGCACCAATATTGGAATAATGATGAAGTGAATTTGATCCAGAAGATCTACTACCTCTATTGCCTTTGTTAGATTGACCTCGAAATCTAGAGGAATGACCTTTGTGATTGTAACTTGAAGAACCTTGAGCAGAACAAAAAGCCACAGTTGGCTTAGTAGAAAGCTTGTGAAGCTTAGACTCAACATGTATGGCTTCCGAAAGAAGAAAAGCAGTCAGTTCCTCCATTGAAATGGATTCTGATCTAGCTTGAATTGTGGTCTTAAAGGCATCATACTCATTTGGGAGACCATTTAAGGTGAGAAGAACAAGATCTTCATCATCAATAAATGATGAAACGAGTACCAATTGACTGACTAAGTATTTGATTTTTGACAGATAATCCTCCATTGACTCTGCTTTCTTGGTAGTATTGTTTAATTTGTTCTTTAACTGATGAACATGAGATCAAGAGAGCGAAGTGAAACGCTTATGTAAAGCAGTCCAAATTTCAGAACAACTATGAAGATGAAGAATAGATGAATAGATCACACGTGATAAAGTTACAGTAATGTAACTGAGCAAGTGTGCGTCAACAAGTTTCCATTGCAGATATTCAGGATTAGTAATCTCTGAATCAAAAATATCCGCAATTCACATTTGTGGACGTAGTATAGTACCATCAACAAAGCCAAGAAGACTAGTTGCAGCGAGAATATTATGCACTTGATTTTTTCAGATTAGAAAATTTGATGAATCAAGTTTAATTGTGATAAACGAAAAAAGATTAGAAATCAACAAAGAGAGATTTGGAGGAATTGAAGTAGAAGCCATGAAAGAAGACAACAACGAACTTGGAGTTGAAGACGCCATGGATCATCTCGCAAGAGTTTGGTGCTCTAATACCATGAAGAAATTCATGATTCAATACTCAGTTTTCATTATTCAACAATAGTATTAATGGAGCAATACAGTGTCTATCTATACACTCGAAAATACAATGCACACATGCTCTAGTTAGTTATAATAGAATTGCTGAGCTAGCTATATCTTCTGGAGATTGCAGGTGATGCAGTTGGAGCTGAAGCAGTTATAACTTAATTAGTTGCAAGTGGAGCTACTTTCATATTAGTATCTTCAACAAAGAACGATAAAAATTAAGATTTTTGATTTAGGGCTTTAATTTATACATAATTTTTAGTTGCATTTTATCTCTTTGAGTTTCATAGTGGAGAACCACGAATGTTGCCCAACCTAGACGAAGGAATAGCAGAATTAATCAAGAACGAGTGTTGCCAGTGCCTCAACAAACGTAGAGCCTCATCATTTTTTGTGTTTTGGCGCTTTGGAATTTAAAGAAACAAAGTTTTACAACAAAGAAATAGAGATATACCAATGTTAGAATTAATAACCTCACAATAACAATCTTAGTTTTTGTCACAAATCAGTCATTTTTCATGACTTAAAATTTTGATGCAATTTTTTTAATGAGAAATAATGATGTTAATGATAATGGTAAGTTTTGGTGGGATGGATTGGAGTTTTAGAGTAAAGAAGAAGATGAAAAAAAAAATAATTAAAACTTGGGGAAGAAGATAAAGAAAGTTGAATATGAAGAATACATATAAGCGATTAAAAAATATATATATATTTTAGGATTTAATATGTATTGTCCTTATTAGTAAATCTATATTAGAATATAATAGGAACTAAAATTTTAAAATTTTAATTAGACATACTTTGGGTGCAAATATAATTACCCTGAAGATGGTCTGTAACGCCCTCAAAATGATAACATAAAACCCATCAATAAAGACATGCATTGGTAATAAAGATAAACATTCTTCTTATTCATCAGAGTTTCATTACAAAAGGTATTACATGTTAACGACAAAAGCAAATGCCCTAAAGGCTTACAGCTTTCCAAGTTAACACTTGGTTACAACAAAAGAGTACTAACTCATTTACACATTAAGCCCTTGGCTTGGATATATATGTAATACATCAAAAGAAATACGACAACAAAAGTGTGTCCGCCTCTAGCCTCCCGAGCTATGTCCTCGGAGGTGGCATGCTACCTGTACCTGAAAATGATATTCCCATATAGGGTGAGCCACAGCCCAGTAGAAACATACTAAACCAAATATGAACAATGACTAAAAGATTAGCAATTGATAGATGGCCAACACAGATACTTTCCCTTATCACACTTTACGGTTTCATGACATACAAGTCCATATTACTTTCCATTTTCCAATTCCTTTCAATTCTCAATTTACAACCATGGCTCAGAACCTGGCCAAACATCTCATATGAGACAATAACTCATATCAAACACTTCCCATTTCATATTAGATAAGCATATTAGCTATATCACACAACAACAGATAAGCATACAAGCTATATCATCACTTCCACAGATATGCATATGAGCACTATCACACTTCCAATGACAAGCATATGAGCTCTGTCAACACATTAATAGATAAGCATATGAGCTCTATCTATGGAGTCCATCCCCTATCTCCTCCCAACACATCCGGTTTAGAGGTCCATCCCCTATCTTCCCCTAAACCGTAGAGTACATTCCCTATCTCCTCCAACACAACACAATGCATATAAACAACAGTTATACACATTATCACACAATACATAAATTTAATGTATTCTTTCAATCGTCAATCTCAATGACACATTCCAGTGATTAGTTTCAGTTTGCCTAATCATCATGCATTGTCTACAACAATCAAGACTATCCTCCACCGATAGCCCAAAGCAGTTATCTCTATACAGAAAATAAATGCAACAATGGATATATAATCAACTTTTCAACTAGGTGAGTGATAAATAATCCAACTACACCCTTTTATCCCATGACTTCTCAAATCAATTCCTCATTTCTCATTTCTCATAATTAATTGTGCAAATTAATTAACCAATGTAATTAGGGCATTTTCCATAATTTACATTACAACCCTTAGGTTCCATTTTCATTAATGTTACAACATTAATTCCACTTTTTCCATGCCAAACATGCATCTAGGTTTTATATAGTTTAAACCCCAACTTTGGTGAATTTACACAAAAGCCCCTAAACTTTCACAAAATTACCAAACCAACCCCAACATCTCAAAATACTAAAATTTAAAGACAAAGCTCATAAAGAGGAGTAGGATATCCCTACCTCAAATCCAGAGCCCCAAGGGAGAAGATGACAAAACCCAACGTGCTCCAAATCTCGAAATTTTCAGATCAAAACGACGCCCTCGACGATCAACACGACTTTTACAAAGGCTGAAGAGAAGGAGGACACTCTAACTAGATCAAACCCTAGAGAGAAGGGAGTATCTAGAGAGAGAGGCTCTCAAAAAGGGTTTTTAGAAAAAGTATGAGAGAGAAAGGAAAGCAAAAAGTGATTTGAAATCACCCAGCGGATAACTCATATACGTATGACCCGCTCGAGCGGAGAACACGACGAGCGCCAAGAACGAAAATCTGGACACGCTCGAGCGCAACAAGACCCGCTCGAGCGCCAAGACACAAGAATAAAGCACTTCCGCTCGAGCGCGGAAACCAGTCCGCTCGAGCGTAGATTTCCATCTCCCAGAACTTATACCCAGAAGCTACTACCCGCTCGAGCGCCACCAGAACCGCTCGAGCGCCACCGCTCGAGCGTAAACACACCCGCTCGAGCGCAAAAATCACATCTGCAGAAGTTTTGCAGGAACCCGAAAATACTGGAGGTGTGCAATACCCGCTCGAGCGCCAGAACACCCACTCGAGCGCTAGACTAGAAACCAAACTCCGCTCGAGCGCAGAATGACCCGCTCGAGCGTAACACCAAAAACCTGGGCAACAAGGATAAAGACAAAGGCTTAACCCACCTGTTCAACACAAGCCCATAAACATCCTAAAGCTCAATCAAGTGGAATTAAAGGACGACAACAAGACAGATACCACTACGAACTTCACGGAACCGAGTCCGGAATACAACAGAACAGTAAAGGGACAACCGGGATCGCTATATGGTCATAGTTAAGGATATTCGGCTTGGTTCCCTAAGCCCAGCCTGGCTCCCCAAGCCTAGCCTGGCTTGCCCTATAGGGAGGTCTTGGCCTAAGTCCAGTCCAAGCACAACAGCCCATTTTGGGATTAAGCATTGAGTTGTTTAAGCAGGCTTAATTGGCCATTTGCGGTTTTACATGCTTGCCATAGAAGATGTGTACGGGACGCTTGAATGAATTTTTCCTCATGTTCTAATGAATTGGGTAAATTACGCTTACCTCCATTAAGGATTGAAATATATACTGTTAGCTCTATATTTTTGACATGATTACATTGATTTTATTTTTTTTCTTTTTGTAAATAAGTCTAAACAGATCGAACCTAATGCAAATTGTGAATAGACACTAAAATAAATACAAATAAAAATATATTTTAGTAAGAAAGAAATGACTTTCATTTTTCCATTCATAAAAAAACAGTGATTGAGAGGGGAAAGATTGAGTATACACCTAACCTTTGGTATAATGCACAAAGTAGTTGTCCCAAGACTTGAATCCATAACCTCGAGGTTATAAGACCAAGTATTAACCATTGAATCAATGGTCATCATTTTCCCATTCAAACGATTAACAAATTATTAATGAAAAATGTCTGACTGTTATGTGAATTAAAATTTTAAAGAAAACTAATGTAATTATCGCAAAAGTTTTTTTTTTTTTTGAAATCTCAAGAGAGGTGTGATTTACCCAAATGAATTTATTTGTTGATAAAATGACACTTCTTTTTTTTCGGATGTTGGATTTGTAGAGTAATTTGTAAAGAACATGAAAGAATAGAAAAAAATGAATAAAATATTATTATCCCAATTAGGCAACCTAAAAGGGGTGGAATTGAGTTTTTAAAAACAATTTTACAATATTAAATATAATAAACAAAATATTCGAATTTTAACAAATAAAAAATAGAGCAATAATAATTAATATAAAAGTGAAAGAAATAGGGAGAGAAAATCAAACACGGTGATTTATAGGGGTTCCGCACGCCGGATTTATGTCCACTCCTCAAAAATGATCCTTGAGAATTCTTTACTATCAAAACGAAACAATACACTACCAAAGTTTCACCAAACTTGTAGATTTTACACAGGTCTTACTCTTTATCTATTGAGTCTCAATAATAAATGTCTTACCTATACAAATTTCTCTCACAAAATAATCAATAAGGGTAAGAGGTAATTCAACCATCATTTACAATAATTCTCTCATAAATAGTAGATATGAAAGTGTAAGACCAAAAACAACACTTAGGGGTTGTTTGGGGTGTCCTAAATAAGTGCACTTTTTGTCTTTTTAGACTAAAAAGTTTAGGAAAAAAATATGGATGTTTGGGTTAACTTTTTGACTTTTTACAAAAAAATGTGTATTAAAAAATTGTATAAATTAGTGTGTAGGGAAAAATTAGTATTGAGAGTTGTGCAGCCGTCATTTTTTACTTTTGGTGAATAGTGATAACTTTTTAACTTTTTGAGTAATTTTTTCACTTTTTGGCTGTTTTTACACTTCCCAAACTTGGCCTTAGATCTGAAAGTAAAAGAACAAAGTGAAAAAATACAATCAAAATTTTGGGGCACACATTTTTTTTCTCTTCAAATTCTTAATTTTTCTCCAAACAAAACACTTCTATTTATAAATAAAATACTAGTCGTTAGGAAGGCAGACGTTCCTCTACTTGTTGATCACGTGGAGACGAGCGCTGAGAGAAATTATGTGGAAGAAATCATCACGCGGAAGATTTGAAAATATAGGCTATGGGTCACTCTCGATGAATAGTAACAACAAAATTTTCAAAATATCCACCGTAAAATCAAATGATGCACAGTGATTGCATAGTAATTTTTCTATTAAAAAATTTGATTGCACAGTAAATTCTCTTTAAATAATATTTATATTAGATATAAAATATATACTCTTCTAAAATTTTTATAGTTGTTGCAAAGATTTTAAATACACTTTAAAAAATAGCCCACCACCAAATGTGAGTATATCAATTTTGTCAAAAGAAGACAACTCATAATTTGTTAAAATATAATAACCCACCAATATCACATTTGTCAAAAGAATACAGCCAATCAATATCAAATTTGTCAAAAAAATACAACCAATTAATATCAAATTTGTCAAAAGATGAATAGTGACCATGCGGATTTTTCAACACGTGAATAGTAAATTTTACAAAATATTTTCATAAAGTCAGATACAACACAGTAACTTCTATTTTAATAATATTTATAACAAATACATTCTACAACATATATCTTAACAGATAATATTTTGTGTCAAAAAATATAAAATATGTATATTAAAAAATCCCAATTTATCCTATAATATTTTAGACATCATCGAAATCAAACCACATGATCAACAATCTCTTTTTTTTTTTTTTTTTGATGATAGCAATATATACATGAATTTGACATAAAATTTTACATGGATAAATACAACATCAATCATAATACATGCATTCTATTTTCTCTCCCTTTATTAACAAATTCTTTGTGAAATATAATTTATATATAAATCGTATTTTTCTCTTCCTTTGACATCATCAAAATATAAGGTTAGTGTGGGTGTGAAACATCAGTGTATCTATGAAAATAAAAGCAACAAAACTATTCATCGAGACTAATGCAAGCATTTATCAGAAAATGAAAAACTCCTCCTGAATTAATACACAAAAAATAACACAACAAATTACCAATTGATAATACCAAGGGCTATTAAGATCCGGCCATATACAACTACGCCAAGTGCACTCGCATAAAAAGAAAAAATAAAAATGAAACTAATTTCTTCATACCAAGTAGAAGCAATTGTTATTAAATAAAGAATATTTTTTAGCACATATAACCATAAAAGAAATATTACAAATTGAAAAAATAATTTTAACATTTAGAGAGGGAAAATGATGTTGGTGTATGTGAGATTCGATGATGATAGTGATAATCTGTTGTAGATCAGCAATGATGGTGTAAATCTACGATGATGGTGAAAATCAAAGGCAATGATGAGAATCGGAGATGATAGTGATGACAGGATATGATAGAGACAATTGGGGATGGATTTTGTGTAGATCGGAGATGGTTTTGTGTAGATCGGAGATGGATGTATATAGATTGAAAATATATTTGTGTAGATCGGAGATGGATTTGTATAGATCGAAAATGAATTTGTGTAGATCGGAGATAGAGTAGATCGGAGATGGATGTATATAGATTGAAAATATATTTGTGTAGATCGGAGATGGATTTGTATAGATCGAAAATGAATTTGTGTAGATCGGAGATAGATTTAGAGGGATAATGGTGGTGATGAAGTTGGTGGATGATGGTGTCGGATGATGTTGGTGATAAAGATGGTGTCGGAGGATAAGAGGGAGGAAGAGAGAGGGAGAGAGAAAGAGAGAATTTATTAAAAAAAAGTATCACACAACTTTTTTTAAAATTTATATATTTATATATATAAACATTATATAGGAATATTCATCATACCAAGTTCAATTCTAATATAACAAAATTGTTTTTTCATTAAGAGGCTCGGTAAATATGTTAGCTAATTGATGATATGTGGGTACAAATTCGAGTTCAATGTCACCTTTGAGTACATGATTTCTTAAAAAATGATGCCTTATTTCAATGTGCTTAGTGCATAAGTGTTGAATAGGATTTTCGAAAGGTTAATAGCACTTGTGTTGTCACATTTTTATAGGGATATAATCATAATGAAGTCCAAAATCTTGAAGTTGTTGTTTCATGCAAAGCAATTGTGCGCAACACGCACCGGCGGCATTGTATTCTGCTTCAGCAATTGACAGAGCCACTGAGTTTTGTTTTTTGCAAAACCAAGAAGTTAGTGAGTGTCCAAAAAAATGACAAGTGCCACTAGTGCTTTTACGATCAAGTCTACATCTCGCAAAGTCGACATCCGAGTAACCAAAAAGTTGAAAAGTAGTTCCCTTAAGATACCATAATCTCAAATTTAGAGTGCCAACAAGATATCTGAAAATACGTTTGACTGCGGTGATGTATGACTCTTTAGGTGCGAATTAAAAACATGTACACATACAAACACTAAACATTATGTCAGGTCTACTTGCAGTAAGATAGGAACCGATCATACTTCGATATTTCTTTTCATCTACCGGTTACTTTGCTCATTTTTGTTGATTTTTATTAATGTGCTCATTGGAGTTGCTGCAGGCTTTAATGATTCCATTTCAAACCTTTTGAGTAGATCTTTGATATATTTCGTTTGATTTAAATGGATCCCATCCTCGGTTTGTTTGATTTGCAGTCCGAGGAAGTAATTTAACTCCCCCCATCATACTCTGTAGCCCGCCTTTTTCACGCCCCCTTTTGGAAGTTCGAAAGAAAGCCCTACAGTTCGGACTCCTGTAGTTCTGAATCTAATCTCACAAGTGCAATGTAAAATTGATAAACACCAAAGAGTTCAAAACCAGCAAATCATTTTGGAAAATTGATTTTAGGATAAAAAATGCCAAATTTGGATTGCTTTGCCAAATACAGAGTCACTACCTAAATATTTTATTTTGGAAAAATTTAGGAAATCCATGACTCGTGCCAAAGGCCACGTGTCCGTCATCACCAAAGTTGCCTTGGCTCGGGAACTTAGGTACGAGAGGGGAAGGTCATAAATTGAGCAACCCCGCTCGTCCAATCAAAGATCGGCCTCTACTAATCATGATATGATTTTTTATAAACACCATACGCTCTTGTTCCGATTATTAAGCTAGCTTTACTATATGATGCACACAAGCAAGTATAGACTAGTTTGCTTAATTTGGAACAATTCAATTCATGTTTGTTTTACGAAAAGGGTTTGATTTTTCCACCTCAAGTGGGCTTAAAGTTTGCGAATTTGCCACTAAACACAATGGGCTTCAAGTTGATTTGCCACTCAACAAAGTGGGCTTAAAACGTACGTTCGTTGAATCATTCCAATTCAAGCGACAAGCCTTCATCCAGAAGCATTCAAGCAGTTCATCACTTAAGCATTTAGCCTCATGGCAAGCATGCTAATCATGGCAATCATTCACACTCATACAAGTATGCTAAAATATTATAACTCACCTAGTACTCCAAGCTAAGAAGATATGAGTTAGAAAAAAAAAATGCATGATTCCTAACTATGTTAAATGTCTAATCTAACGCATGCAAAGAATGCAATTAATAGGCTCAGCTACTAATATGGCATATGGATCAATTTTGATAACATGCGGTTAAAGCACATATTCATCGAAGTATTGAAATGACAATGCAGTTTGAATGATGCGTCGAGCTTCGGTGCATGCAATAAAAGATGAAATGGATGCAAGCATAAAGCATAATGTATGCTAATTGAAACATGTCCCTAATCTAACCATTGAAAGCAAATAAATAAAATGGAGAAAGACGTGAGGTTGGAAGACATACACATTATTACATTACGCTCTCACGAAGGAGAGTCCGAATGAATAAAGCTAGCTATCTAAGCTAATTAAGCTAATTATTACAAAACTCGAATAAATAACTAAACTAATTAACTAATTATTATAACACTTGGAATGAGTAACTAACTAACTATCTAAGCTAATTAAATATTACAACACCAAATAATTAGCTACAACTAATTAGACTAATTGAATATTACAACTCAATTCATTATGCTAATGAAGCAATTAAACGATCAAATGCATTCGATATGAGCACCAAGGAAGATGGATGGAGGTTGCATGCGCATCGCCTGAAAGTTACTCTGTCTGCCCAGACCATCTCTAGTTCACCTTCTGCTACTACCTCTGTTTCTGCAAAATTGCATCGCTGGCCACACACCAAGGGCCGGCCGTGCATTACTGATGGCTGACTGGCCCTACAGAAGGCCGGTGGTGCATTAATTTGGTGCAAAACTCTGTTTCTGTGCTTTGAAGTGAAAACAGTGCAAATAGAGCATTTTCAAGCTCTGTTTGTCCTTCATTCCTTCTCTGTCACAGGAAAGCCTCAAGAGAAGGTTGGCATTGATACCAAAACCACCAATGAGCAATATGATCACTTGATGATCTTGAATATCATTTTGGACCAAACATCAATAAATGTAATGCAAATGGACCACCCCTCCCTTTTGTCATGAAATGAATTCAAAAAAAGAAGTTGAGATGCTTCAAGGACATCAAAAACACCATGAATTGATGCTTGATAACCTTTGACACAAGAAACTTGGCATAACGTCCGGCCAAGTTCAAGTTATAAATGCCGTTTTCTTTAAGTGTGTTAATCCAAGTTTTAAACCAATTGTTTTAGTCATTGCCATTCATTAGTCCATTTGTCCAAATATGATGTTAAAGTCCTCTAAACAAGAAATATTGTCAAATAAGAGGTCCTTCTATAACATGCAAAGGAGACTACACCGTTGACGATGAATCTTCGAAAAGATTAAGCCATTTAGTGTAGGTCTCCTTTACATGCATTAAACAACCTCAATTGGTTGAAACCATTCTCAAGAATGAAAGATATGGATTGATTGATTGATTAGAAAACTTAGGTTCCAAACATGGAAAATGAGCAAAGAAAGCATATTAAACAAGAATTATGCCAACTTAATGAGACCACAAATGTATTAAACAAGGCATGAACCAATTAAAAAGCCCTAGACAACCTCAAAACAGCCCTAAATACATGAAAATCAGAGGCGAAACATGCATGAAAAGGGGTTGAAAAGCTAGACAATAAAGATGGGAATTAAGGCTAGACAAAACATGGTTTTTAGCCTTTCAAAAGCTCTGAAATTCAGTGTAAATACCAAAGGAAAAGAGTGAAAATGAGATGGTTTGAGTTATAAATAAAGGTATAGAAAGAGCAAGCTCTCTCTACCCTTTTGGTAACTCTTCAAACCCAACTCCAACACTTCAAACAATCTCAAAACAAGCCAAAACAGCAAGAATTATGAAGTAAATTATAGAAATAAAGGCAAGAGAAGAGAAAGCAAGCTTATACCTTTCAAGAAGTAAGCTTGTTGTTTGATGTTTCAAACTTGGTTTCAATGTATTCTCAAGTTTGAATTACACCTCTCCAAGATCAACCAAGGGTTTAGGGTGGTAAGACCAGGTTGTATGTGGTGTGTATAGGTGGTATAAGCGAGCTAGGTTAGCTCAAAGATAACTTGCCATGGAAGAATGAGGAGTCAAGAGCTCTTAAGGTGTATATATCTCTTCTAGAATTTTGTTCAACCCTCAAAACAGTCCCAGAGCTTCGGTTTTATAGAATTCGAGCTCAAAAGGTGATAAATATCTTCAAAAATGGACAACGGGCGGCCTCCCGCCCAGAACAATGTTTATCGCCATCGATATCGATGATCGGCCGCCTATTCATAGCCACAACCGGCCATCACTGATGCACGGCCGGGCCTTGATGGCCTCCCCTGTTTTTTGGTTCAAACTCAGCCCAGGGTGAGAAATGATCCAAAAATGAAACCCATGGGTTCAAACAAAGTAAATGTTGAAGATGTGAGATTATTTCGAAAGCCTGATTGATTCCGAATCCCTGCGAATTCATAATTCAACTTTCATCATTGTGTGCATTGAACCAAGCCTCTAAGTCTTACGGGCTTTCAAAAATAGGGTGTCTACAGTTGCCCCTCTTTGACAGAGCTTGAAGTCATAAAATGACGTGAGTGAATGTCAAAGCTTAGAGACGACGCATTTTGACAAGGCCGCAAGACTTGGACAAGAAAGCAAGACATAAATTAATAAATAAAAAAAAGATTGCGCCCTCAGGCTGCCTATGTATCCTTTTGCAAGGAATCAAACCAGCGTAGTTCTGGGGCAAGATGAAAATGATATGCATGATGCAAGAACATAACTTATGATCATGCAATGGGGCTATGCAATGAAATATTCGAATGAAAATACAATGCAAAGAAAATGCCAGAGTTAAACAAACAGAGATAAGGCACAGCAATTCCAAACATGAAAAGAAGTAAGTAAATGAACCTGCCACGCATGAGAATCACAAGCAAACCACATTTCATGCAGAAAGGATGTATGAAATTAAAGCTCAACTACGCGACGCGCAGGAAAGGCGAAGAGTGACATAACCGTCGAGCGCACCTGAGGTCTACACCGAGATCCTAACGTGTTGCACGTGAAAAGAGGAAAAGGATGGTGTGAACACCGGGCGCACCCAAATGTTTTTAACTAAAGCAAACAATCCTAACACATCTCATACGAGAGAAGGAAAGGTGGTGTGAACAGGGACGCACCCAAATGTTTTTAACTGAAGCAATCAATCCTAACGCGTCTCACACAAGAGGAGAAGAGGTGGTGTGAACACCAGGATGCACCCGAATGTTTTTAATCGAAGCAATCAATCCTAACGTATCTCACGCGAGAGGAGAAGAGGTGGTGTGAACACCGGGACGCACACGAATGTTTTTAACCGAAGCAATCAATCCTAATGCGTCTCACGCGAGAGAAAAAGAGGTGGTGTGAACACCGGGACAAACCCAAATATTTTTAACCAAAGCAATCAATCCTAACGCATCTCACGTGAGAAGAGAAGAGGTGGTGTGAACATTGGGACGCACCCGAATGTTTTTAACTGAAACAATCAATCCTAATGCGCCTCGCGCGAAAGGAGAAGAGGTGGTGTGAACAAAAGGACGCACCTGAATGTTTTTAACCAAAGCAATCAGTCCTAACACGTCTCACGCGAGAAGAGAAGAGGTGGTGTGAACACCGGGACGCACCCGAATGTTTTTAACCGAAGAAAACAATCCTAACGCGTCTCACGCGAGAGGAGGAAAGGTGGTGTGAACACCGGGACGCACCCAAATGTTTTTAATCGAAGCAATCAATCCTAACACATCTCACGCGAGAAGAGAAGAGGTGGTGTGAACACCGAGACACACCCAAATGTTTTTAACCGAAGCAATCAATCCTAACGCATCTCATGCGAGAGAAGAAGAGGTGGGGTGAACACCAGGACGCACCCGAATGTTTTTAATCGAAGCAATCAATCCTAGCGCATCTCACGCGAGAGGAGAAGAGGTGGTGTGAACACTGGGACGCACACGAATCTTTTTTAACCGAAGCAATCAATCCTAACGCGTCTCACGCGAGAGAAGAAGAGGTGGTGTGAACACCGGGATGAACCCAAATATTTTTAACCAAAGCAATCAATCCTAACGTGTCTCATGCGAGACGAGAAGAGGTGGTGTGAACACCGGGATGCACCCGAATGTTTTTAATCGAAACAATCAATCCTAATGCGCCTCACGTGAAAAGAGAAGAGGTGGTGTGAACACCAGGACGCACCATAATGTTTTTAACCAAAGCAATCAATCCTAACACGTCTCTCGCGAGAAGATAAGAGGTGGTGTGAACACCGGGACACACCCGAATGTTTTTAACCAAAGAAACAGTCCTAACGTGTCTCACGCGAGAGGAGGAAAGGTGGTGTGAACACCAGGATGCACCCAAATGTTTTTAATCGAAGCAATCAATCCTAACGCATCTCACGCAAGAAGAGAAGAGGTTTTGTGAACACCGAGACACACCCAAATGTTTTTAACCGATGTAATCAATCCTAACGCATCTCACTCAAGAGGAGAAGAGGTGGAAAGATACGATTCGAAGGGCACGAGTGATTTCACCTTGAACTCCTCTGAATGAACCGTACATACAATAACATCTGGCTACGACAGAACATAATAATGAAATAAACTATGATTCAGTCCAAACACATTTGAACAAATACAGTTAGACAAACAAATTTTAAACAAAACAAATGTGCTCACACAAAAATAACAACAACTCTTCCTTTGTTTTCCACTCTTTATATTTTTCACTTTTTCTTTGTGTTCCTGTTATTATATTTTTCTTTTTTTTTCTTAAGACTCATTTTCAACATACAACTCCTTATTCGATTTAAATCAAAACCAACAATCAAAAAATCAAAACTAAAATTTAAAACTCAAAATCAAAATTAAAAATAATAAAAAAAAAGAGACTAAAACTCATAAATTAAAATAATGATGAAACAAAATAAATAAAATAAAATCAATCAACAACACAAAATAGAAAAGAAAATAATAAATAAATAAAAGATTGAAATCACCGAAGGCCGGCCGGGCCTCTGCGATGCACGACTGGGCTTCGATAGTGCCGGCTAGCCTTCGATAGCGACAAAGGACAATTTGGTTAAAAGTGACACCCGTGGCTCTTTAAAACACAAAGATTCCCATTTTGAACACCATCTAGGTCGAAAAATCCGTCCCTTTCTCTCTAAACCTCCCTTCTCTCTAGATTTCCTCTTTTTCTTGAGTTTACCCAACAATCCTCACAAAAATTTCCTAAAACAACTTGTTTTCCTCTTCCTTTTGAACCGATTGAAAATTGTTTTGGTTGAGGTTTGAGTTTTCTCTTTGTTTTTTCCTCATTTTCTTAAATCTTTGCCCAAACTTTTCTTATTCCCCTTTGATTTTCCATCCCCTCTTCACTTTCTCTCTCTCTCTCTTTGGGTTTGAAACTTAGGATTTCACCAACTTTCACTCATTCTCTTCACTTTTTCTTCAATTTTTCGATGGCTAGTGACGAGGTTCCCATTCTAGAGCCTACCATAGGTGTTGGTGCTGCCCTTGGCATAGACATCGAGGCGAAGGAAGCCGCTGCATTGCTTCCCCTTGCCAAGAGGCCTTTTGATGCGGTCACATACCAGCCGCATACACATGTACCACCTCTTGGCGGCATCTTGAGATTCGAGGGCTTCATTCCTAGGTTGGATGAGGATACTCTGCTTCGAGAGCCCATGGAGCATATCTCTGCCGACACTTCCACGGTATATAACTCTTCCCCATTTCACTTTGCATTTTACTTTGGACACATGTTGAAATGTTGAACTCAATAAAAAAAATCCTGTACCCCTATTGTACATATACTGATAAAAATTCCAATTGATAGGTGATCGTCAGGAGGATAGGCATCTACGGTTCTATCTCCTGCCCCCAACGTTAGTATGAGCGGCTTTCCACAGAGGTCCGCACTTTGGTAGATGCTGCTGGCTTTGGGCCCTTTTGCTCCGAGCTCATATAGATGAGGGCTGAGTCTTGGCTTTATGGGGCCTTGGTGGAGAGATGGTAGGACACCACCAGCTCATTTCACTTCTCTTCTACCAGGGAGATGACACTAACCTCGTATGCCTTCTTGATGTTGACCGGTCTGCGGGTTGGGGTCGGCAGCCCAGTCCCTTCCGATCCAGATATGACTCAGTGGAGAGATGCACAGCTCCAGCTTCTCGGGGCAATCCCGAACACTACCAGCCATGGAATGGTACACTACAGCTAGTTCTTGGAGCACTTCTCTGGCGCATATAGCCAGCTACTACAGACAAGGTAGTACCCTCGCGGCTAGCGACGTAAGAAAAACTGAAAAAACAGACTAAACCGACTAAACTGATCAAACCGATCATATTTGGTCAGTTTTTTAATATGAATCGGTCTATTTGGTTTTGGAAATTAATTTTTTTAAGTTTTCGGTTCGGTGCTAGTTTTGATATACTATACACCGATTTGCACCGAAACCGATTGAATATATTTATATATAATATATATTAAATATATAATGAATATTTTGACTCTATTTGATAGACTTGTGGTTTAGACTTATGGGATGATTGTTTTAAGTTTTGGTTTTGTTTTGATGTCAAGACTTTGGTTCTGAGATTATATTTTGTTTCTAATTCTAATTCAGTAAAAGTTTCAAGCCTTAGTATTTATTAATTTTTTTATTTGTATTTTTGTGAATGGTTAGATTAGATATGGTTAAAATTGTGTACAAATGACTAATTTAAGAAATGACTTAATTTTGAAAGTACTTAAACCGATTAAACCGCATTGAACCGAACCGTTTGAATCGATGCGGTTTGGTGCGGTTTGATAAAAAAAATTGGTCTATATTGGTTTTCAATATAATAAAACCGACATTATCGGTTCGGTGCAAAATTTCACCTAAACACCGACCGTCCTGAACCGATTACACCCCTACTCGCGGCTTCCTCATATATCTTCTCGGTACTACCCTATTTGCAAACAGGGAAAATACCGTAGGATTACACATTCTCAGAGCATTGGTACATCTTCTTTGAGTAGCGGATTACGACTGGGGTGGTGCAGGTCTGGCCATCCTATACTGCTATATGAGCTCCGTCTCCTACCGCAAGAAAAATTCAATTGGCGGCTACTAGAGGGTCTGGGAGGTACATCCTACGCTTACCTTTCTAATATGCTTTACATTCTGTTCACTGTTGCATTTCTTGCTCATTTGACCCATTTTCTCATATCATCTGCTTGCCTTTGATTTGCAGCTTTGGGTTTACACATATTTCACTTCGTTGGCCCCAGTTCCAGTGAGGCCGGTCGAGTTGTCTGTACCCCGCTCTTAGTACTACAACTAGCGATTCGAGCGGCGTTGCCTCGTAAATCACACCGTTCTATATTTATGCCGTTTCTTCGACACTGTCACGGCAGATCAAGTATTGCACTATTTCCCACATTATATGATCATTCTTATACTGTTGTACTGTACCATATTGCCATTTCCATACTACACTGACTTCTGACACTACATTGATTCTAACACTGCACTGATTTTCTGACATTGCACTGATATCTGATATTGCACTGATATCTAACACTGCACTGATATCTAACATTGCACTGATTTATCAGGTTGACTGGCACCCTTGGGCAGGCATTCCCCACGTGTCGAGGGCGACCTAGACCACTGTCTGGCATGCTTCTACGATAAGGATCCTGTTCGAGGGCCCTTTTGGTTGGGCATACTACCTGGGAGAGAGATTCATCCGCTAGACTCGGGGCGTTGCTAATCCTGATATTCCACATCCTCCTCCTGCTGGCATGATGGTAGTAGATGATTTACAGGATGGTCCTCAGCTCGACCTTCTGATGATAGGTGAGGACGACGATCGTCACCATAAACCGGCGACTTCATGACTTTCTCGCGCACTCGGGTGATGGCACCTCTTACTCCAGGCATTGTTCGAGCTGTACCAGAGGTTGCTGCTACTCCTGCTGCTGGGGCTAGCGATGCACCCATTAGAGGTGCCCCTGTCGTTGTTTCTATTCTTGGACTACCCATGCTTCCCACCGAGATTATGTACATGCGTCCAGACGGAGTGATCGAGCAGATCCCACTTCAGCCCATCGAGGAAAGGGACTGCAGACTTGTGTTTGCTCTTGGCGTTGAGCAGGTACACTTTCATTTTTATACTAGTCCATGCTGCACTTTTGCTTATTTTCAGCCATTACTGTTCACTGTTCAATTACTTTTATCTGTTTTTCTCAGTTTCTGTTCTTTTGCAGATTTCCCAAGCATACGATGACGAGCTTCTTCAGATGATCGACCGTCTACTCATCATGGTACGATGGAGGCAGACTGCCTTAGTTACCCACGGGATTGAGGTATATTCTGTGTGTAGCTTACTATCTTTGCCATACTGTACACTTCTGATCACTTTATCTGACATTTGATATCTTTTTCAGCTTGAGCCGACGTCAGTAGTGCCTACAGGACCTTCCGTAGCCGGTAGGCGGAGATAGGGCCCAGTGAAAGGCCGGGGAGGTATTGATCGAGGGAAAGGTCGAGTGAGGCAGCGCTCGCCTTCCGAGGAGTCTTTTGACAGGTCCATGACCCCTGAGGATGAGGGAGAAAAGATGGACCGGCAGTCAAGCAGCCCTAGTGATAACAGCGATGCACCTCCTCCACAACCGAGAAGGAAGAGAGCGAGGATGGGCTACTGACAGCGATAATGACTTTGCTTTACTTTGTTTTTGTTTTGTTATGTAGTTATAAAACTAGCTTCGAATTGTCCTTTTATGTTTCAAAAACTTTCTTTTATTTTGGTTGTATAAAAGGATCATCGAGGTTGGGCCCACCAATTATGAAAAACAAGTTTTGTTGAATGATTTCTTTGTTGAATGATCTCTTTGCACAATATGATAAACTGCAATACCTTTTCTTTTGCAATCTTCGGAACAGTAAATGCCTTGCTCTTGAATTGATTCATGAACCGGATAATGACTGACAACTGATCAAAACATAAAATACAACTCGATAATGGAAAAACGAAATGAAAACAACTCAAAAAAGCTAACAAATACTTGGTACAAACAAAACAAAACTCAAAAGTACAATTGAAATTCATTCAAACAAATGCCAGGTTTTCTCTGCAACAAATATGCACTGGGCCAGCATCAAGACCCAGTCGGGCTTCACTGATGCACGGTCGGCTATCACTAATGCACGGTCAGCCATCAGTGTGATGTCGGTCAGTGTTGTCCAGGTGTCATGCTCAGCTCCTGCCCAAACTTTATAAATAATGCTCCCATGCTGCTTTTCTGGCAAAATCACAAGTTCTTGATATTTTGCTCTTAAAATGGAGATATTATTTGTCAATAGGCTTTGGGACTAGATAGCTTCTTTGGATGGCTCAAAAAAAGTGAATTTCCACGACTTCAGCCTCAATGCCCTTTTTCCTTTGAGCCGCACTCCACTTCGTTTTCCGTTCCTTCATACCGCAACTAGATGTTGGAACCCGATTACACATGTCTTTAGCTTCGGGAGACAAGAGATATGCCCAACAATAGAAGAATTTCAAGTACTAATGGAATCCCGACGCGATGAGGAAATCATAACTCAGCCTCGTTTTGGCCACATTCAAGCTTTGGGACGAATGTGCTGGCTTACTTTACACAAGGCTCGATCCTTGGTTCATAATGGAGAACTGGACATCCCCAGTTTGATTCATCGATTTTCTGAAGTCAATGACCGAGGTAATCTTCTTTGGCGGGGTTTTCAACGACACGCCCTTTGTTTGTGTATGCTAGCACATTTCCTTCTTTCCCCTAGTTTTGGCGGATCTAGCATTCGGCTAATTGAAGTGGCGCAAGGCCTGAAAGAGGGCAAGAGTTGCATTGGCTTAGTATTGGCCGAGACTTTGATGGGCTTAAATGCCTTCCATCTGCGAGAGACTACCAAATTTGTGGGAAGTCCACTACTTCTTCAGGTAATGTTTCTCACCCTTTCTAATATGTGTTTCTCACATCACTCGGCATTCATGCTCTGTTTTTCTCTCAAAGTCCTTTTCTCACTTTTCTCTCAACATACATCTCTCCATTCTTTAATCTTTCTTTTCTTTCATCCCTTCTCAGATATGGTTAATGGACAAGTTGAAGGTAGTGAACTCTTGCCCCACATACTCAGCCCGAGCATACTTTTTCTGCCAACATCTAGTAGATTTCCCGAATGAAGGATGGTGGTGCCACTAGATGTGCAAATGGTCTGCTGCTGACATTGCTTGGCACTGCCCCTGGTTTAATTTGACCGAAATGAGCTACAACATGACTCAGCAACCTGGCATTGAGCTGATTGGCCTTACACACTGTGTATTCTACTTTCCGTTCCAGTTCAGACGTCAGTTTGGACATAACCAAACTTGCTCAGAAGAAGAGGTAGAGTACCTAGTTTTATTCCTTGTCCGAGGTTCACATTTGGCTAGACACCTCACTGCTTCGAGGACGAGAGAACTTCTGGCCCCTGCCCCTAGTTTCAGTTACACCCTTTCTGGCGAGTGCCTGACTTGGCTGGAAGATGAGGCACAATTCGGGCCCACTTTAGCATTAGAAGCTTCCACAAGCACAAGCGGGGGACGCAGGAGCACCTGACATATCTATGCCCCTAGTTTATTGCTTTGATCTTTACTTTTCAAGTTTTATGAATGTAATAAAAGCAACTTTGATTTATATCAAGAGTCGGAGAACTTTGTATTGAAATCAATGAAAATAAAGTTGTGAGCACTAAAAATTTTCTTTTTAGTCCAAAAATGGTCTAAGTTGTAAAAGTTAAAATTTGAACAAAAATCAAATTTTATTTAAACTTTTCAAAACCATTTTCAAAAAGGATCATTACTTGACACACATGAAGTCAATCCTTGAGATGTACAACCCCGAATCTGAAGATAACAAATTGCCCCTTGACTGAATAACACTGCTCAGCGCTATAACCAGCACTTCTCTCAGAGTAAGGATTATAACCAAACTTTCAGGTAAAGAATAGACAAAGATGACTTGATCAATCACATGGACAGGACAGTTGAATTGTAGGTGTTTACGGTCGAACTTCAGGATAAAGTTGCCTATGTATCCCGAAGATGGGAATCAGGCCTTACATACGGTTTAGGTTCACTTGAGTATTAACGCTTTCCTTTTGTGCTATAACTTTTGCCAAGGCCGCCCTTTAGGGTTTTAAACCTTGCGAGCTCAGTTTTTCTTTATTTCTAATTTCTTGTGCTCTAACTTTTGCCTAGGTCGCCCTTCTGGGTTTTCAGCCAAGCAAGTCTCTCAGGGATAGTATTTCTTCAACTTGTCCATGTTGATCAGTTGGGAAAATTCTAAGCCATCCAAGTCCATAAGAATAACAGCTCCACCCGACCAGATAGTTTTAATGATATAAGGACCAGTCCAATTGGGTCTGAACTTGCCCCTAGGGTCATGGATGGAAGCTCGGTTGTCTTTCAGCACTAAATCTCCTTCTTTGAGATTTCTAGACTTAACCTTCTTGTTAAAAGCCCTAGCAATCCTGCATTAATAGCCCTGAACATGGTACAATGCTTTCAGCCTTCTCTCATCAAACAGTATCAATTCTTTAAACCTACTTTGCTACCAATCCGCCTCTGTTATCTGACACTCGGCCATAACTTGCAGTGGTGGCACTTCTATTTCGATTGGCAGAACAGCCTCCATTCCATAGACAAGAGAATAAGGAGTTTCCCTAGTAGACGTTCAGATTAAAGTTCTATAGCCCCAAAGTGCAAATGGCAATTTGTCTGGCCAATCCCTATAGGTCTCAACCATTTTCCACAAAATATGCTTGATGTTCTTGTTAGCGGCCTCCACAACTCCGTTGGTTTGTGGTCGATATATAGATAACTTAAGGAAAGCCACGTTGTATTTCTCCAACAAGTCTATCACTTCCTTCTTGAAGTGGGAACCATTATCTGAGATGATCTCGTTTGGGACTCCATAACAACAAATGATGTTGTTTCATATGAACTTAACCACATACGCGGCTTTCAACACTGCGTAGGACTGAGCTTCCACCCACTTCGTAAAGTAATCAATAGCAACCAGAATGTATTCATGCCTATTTGACCCTTTCAGTGTGACTGCGCCAATGACATTAATTCCCTAGACTGAGAAAGGCCATAGTGAAGTCATGTTGTACAGCTTCGATGGCAGGATATTCATGCGATTGGCATGAATTTGACATTTGTGGCATCGCCGAACAAAACCGATACAATCGTCCTCCATAGTAAACCAATAGTAACCTTGCCTGAGAATCTTCCGGGCTAACATTACTCCGTTCATGTGCGCTCCGCACTCTCCTCCATGGATGGCCTCCATTAGGCGCATTGATTCCTCTGCGTCGACACACAACTTGTGCATTCCCAGATGACCTCTCTTGTACAGTTTACCTCCGCAAATGATAAATTGAATAGCCATCCGCCGTATTGGCCTTTTGTCTTTGGCATTTGTCCCTGGTAGATAAACCTCCTTTTCCAAGAAGTTCCAGATATCATAGTACCAAGGGTTTTGATCTTGCGCTTCATCTATTATGGCGATAGTCTCGTAGGGCAGCTTATATCTCTGCTTAATGATGATCGAATGCATCCGGACTCCAAACGGGATGTCTATCATAGAAGATAAAGTTGATAAGGCATCAGCGAACCTGTTATTCTCTCTTAGTAGATGCGTGAAGGTCAGCTTCTCAAACCTAGGAATCAGAACGTCCACGGTCTGGTGATAGATCTTCATCTTTTCCTCTTTGACCTTCCAATCTTCTTTTGCTTAAGACACCACTAGGTTCGAATCCTCGATAACATCCAACATTTTTGCCCCTAGTTCCAGGGCGACTTCCAAACCAGCAATACACGCCTCATATTCTGCCTCGTTATTGGATACCTTGAACCTGAGTTTGAAGGCTAAGGGTATATGGGAATTGTCGGGTGCTATCAGTAATACCCCTATCCCATAACTGTACTGATTAGACACTCCGTCAAAGTACATTATCCAAATCTCTTCCTCGACTTGCAGAATAGCTTCATTTGGGAACAAGTATTCTACCGCTTCATCCCGTTCCACTGGGTGATCTGCTAGGCACTCCGCTACAACTCTCCCCTTGACAGACTTGCGAGTAACATACTTCAAATCAAATTCGGAAAGGAGAAGCAACCAACGGGCTAGCCTACCCGTAAGCGCTGGTTTCTCAATGAGATATTTTATGGGATCTAATCTCGAAACCAGAATTACGGAGTAAGCTAACAAGTAGTGCCTCAACTTCCTGGTAACCCATACCAAGGCCAAGCAAGCTTTCTCCAACAAGGTGTAACGGGTCTCGTAATCCAGTATTTTCTTTCTTAGGTAATAGATGACTTTCTCCACCATATTCTCAGATTCCTGAGCAAGCATGCATCCATCGTTGTGTCTGTTACTGATAGATACAAAATTAAGGGCTTCTCCGGCTCTGGCGGCGACAACACAGGTGGATTCTAAAGGTACTGCTTGATCTGCTCAAAAGCAAATTGACATCGATCATCCCATCGAAACTTCTTCAGGAGACCAAAAAGTGGTTCACAAGTCAAGGTTAATTTTGAAATAAACCGTCTTATAAATTGCACTTTACCCAGAAAGCCTCGCATTTTCTTTTCAGTCCTTGGTGGTGGCATTTCTAGGATGGCCTTAATTTTGGAATGATCTACCTCGATGCCCCTCTGTGTGATCAAGAAACCTAGCATTTTTCCTGCTGTTACACCGAAAGTACACTTCTGCGGATTCAACCTCAGTCTATATTCTCTGATCCGTTGAAAGAATTTCTTCAAGGCGATGTAGTGGTCGTCTCTTTCTTTGGACTTGACAATCATATCGTCCACGTACACCTCAACTTCTTTATGGATCATATCATACAGAATTGTGGTTGCAGCCCGTTGATTAGTAACCCCAGCATTTTTAGCCTAAACGGCATCACCCAATAGCAATAAGCTCCCCTCGTCGTAGTGAAGGTAGTTTTCTCTCTGTCCTCCGGCGCCATCAGAATCTGGTTATACCCAGAAAATCCATCCATGAAGGAGAGTAATGCATGACCCGTGGTGAAGTCCACCAATTCATCGATGTGTAGTAGAGGAAAGTCGTCATTCGAACTGGCTCTATTCAGATCCCTAAAGTCCACACACACCCGAATTCTACCATCTTTCTTCGGCACTGGGATGATGTTGGCCAACCAAGTTGGATACTCAGATACTAGCAAGAACCCTGCGTCTATCTGCTTGGTGACATCTTCCTTAATCTTCAAAGCCCAATCCGAGCATATTCTCCGTAACTTCCATTTAACGGGCCGGGCCTCAGGGTCAAGAGGGATCTGATGCTATACAATCTCAAGATCGATTCCAGGCATGTCTTCGTAGGACCAGGCGAAAACATCTTTGAAATCTTTTAATAAAGCGACTAAGCACTCATGCTCCTCCGAAGACAACGTGGACCCAATCTGGACTAGACACGGATCCTTCTCAATACCCACATTAATAGCAATGATTTCATCAGCGAGGGGTTTTGCAAACCTCTCATTCTCTCGATTAATCAAATTTTTCAAAACCAGAGGAATACCTTCCTCATCGTTTTCATCAAAATTTTGAAAGTCATGATCAATGCAATAAACAAGAGGCACAGAGAAATACTCAAAATCTGCAGTGGCATTCTCATTCACAAGGTCAAGCTCATCCAGTTCTTCAGTTACAACTGACTCAAAAGAAAAAAGAAAAGGACGACCTGGACAAAACCTTGGCATCCGGGAGTACCAGACCCAAACTCAGAAACACCAGAATCTGATTCCAACTCCACAGACTTTATGGAACCAGATTCTGGCTCACTACCCGACTTAGAACTACTAGATAAGTAGCCCTCCTCCAGCTGCCAAAAGAAGGATGGTGCGTCAGATGCATCCAAGATACTGCTAGAAGGATTCACACCCGGTTGGTTCCCGATCATGGAAACTGTCAGGTTGTCCCCCAAGCTCTCTGAGTTGATCAGAGGATCCAAAAGGAGACATGCTAGTGCTGCTCCTACTTCAAGCTCGTTGCTGTTGGAATCACTTTTTGTGCTCTTCTCAGCTTTAGTAGTTAGTTCAGTCTGTTCATCTATATCACTGTCTTGCAGCTACAAGTCAAAGAAAATCTCAAAGCTGGGAACCTGCTATTTCTAGTGTTGAACCAGGGTTCGGGGAAACCACAAAATGGGAAGTCTTCTCCCTCCCGAACAAAATAACTTTTCAAGGTTCCCCGGATTGGTCTATGCATAAGTTCATAGCGCTTGCCGATTTGCTTAGCTCTGGCTCTTTATGCCATCTCTTTTCCTTTTCTAATCCAATCCTTTTTGGTGGGTGTATAACCAAGACCAAAGACATGTGGGGTTATGTGGCACATCGGCCAATGCAGTAAAGCCCTTCCGGCCACTTCTTCCCAACTCCATTCCTAGCATGTGTTGGAGTTTGCTCATGAAGTATACAGATTAGGCACTGACATACAAGCCCTCATCAACAGCTAAGATATTCTGCACTACCTGGGCCTCAGCCAAGGTAAACCCCGAAAGGAAAACATTCTCTTCGCCATGCACAATCTCCAGCACAGGTGTAGTGACCTCTGGCAGAGGATGAATAGATGAATTCCTGAAGACTATGGCCACCCCTTTCCTATGGGGATACTTCAGCATTGGTGGAGGGTGGAAGAGACAACTTCACTTGGTGCAGCCAAGGTCGCCTAAGTAGTAAGTTGAAAGTGGCCGGGACATCGAGGACATGGAACTCGATATTCTGTTGAGTTGGGCCGACCTGTACTCTGATCTGTACTGTTCCCATTACCTCTCTGATGGTATTGTCATACGCCCGGATCACCTAGGCTATGGGCACAAAATCCGCCGATTTCAAGCTAATAGCATAAGCCGTACGACAAGGACAGATGTTGATTGCTGACCTAGTATCAACCCGTACCACTGGTACCCACTTTTTTCGGCACTCCACTGATATGTATAATGGCTTGTTGCGTGTAGAGCCTTCTGGCGGCAGTTTCTTGTCCGAAAAGGTTAGACTAGGTGTAGCGCCTCTTGGGAAGACTAATCCTACAAGTTGTTCCAGGGTAATGTCGACGGACAACTTAGCTTTATCTATTGCTGACAGTACAGCCTGTCTGTGCACTCGCGAAGCCATAAGCAAACCCCAGATAGATATATCAGCTTGAATCTTCTTCAACTGTTTCAACACAACTTCTTCTTCCAACTGCTTTTCCTTCTGCCTCTCGACTTTTTTATCTTTCCCAGATGCCTCGGGCTGGTCTAGATGCAGTGGTTTGAAATATCGACCACTTCTTGTCATATGGTCGACTTCTCCTACATACCAAGTGTTGTCATGAAGGTCTTCACCCCAATCCTCATCAGTATGAGCCAGGTGTAGGTCGTTGTCATCCCACCAGATTCCTTCGGCAGCTGACAAGCATTTGTCCGGCTCCGTTCGGATTATCTTCTCGTCACAAATCTCCCCCGCAGGGTGTTGGGCTTTTCCAGCTTTCCGGTTGTTTTCATCCATTTCTTGCTCAAAACGCTTCAGCGCGGCTTCTTATTCAATATGTACAGTACTAATAATGCCCAATTCCTGAGCCAATTGTTCTACACCGGTGTTTTCTGGCAATTTACCCTTCACATCGGTCGTTCTGGCCATTGCAGCGGTTCCCGCTTTTTATTTTTCCAGCTTCAATTCAATTCCCTCATCTCTACCAGGTTCATCACTTAACCACCCATAATTGTCAGTCGACCCGTTCAGATCAAACCAATCAATATGCACGTCCCTTTGATCTTGCTCATCAAAGAACTATAAATTGTCTATGTCTTCCTCTAGGTCGGCCAGATCATCTAATCATTGACTTGGACTATCCTCTCGAACTGCACTGACCTCCATCTCAATCGGCAACACCACTTTCGGCTTAGCATGATTGATTGGCACAATATAGCAGTACGGGTTGTACACCTCTTCAAATAAGTCCTCAGAGCCCTCGAGCAACGAACTAACATTCTCCACCAAGGCCTACCTCCTTTTATCTACCACTGTCATCACCACTGGTTCAGTTTGGAGTGTAGACGCGTTCATCATGCACAAGTCTGTGCTCTCAGGGATGAACAACGCCGGTTTGGGTAGGTGGGAAGGGGCGATATATTTATTGGGGCCATAAGGGACGGCCAGGGTATGGATGAGATTTATGTGCCAAGGTAGAGGGACTTGGTCATATGGTAGAAGAGGATTTGTAGAGACATTGGGTTTTTAGGGAGGCGTTATCACCTTATTGTCAATGAGATCTTGATTCTCATAACGCAGCCTATAACATTGATCAATGTCATAACCATGCTACTGGTGAAAAGCGCAGCATTTGGCTGGGTTGTGTCTCGAGGGGAGAGGATCGGGTAAAGGACGAGGCTCTAGTGGTTTAAGATGCCCCTTTTTGATGAGGACCCCTAGGGCTTTGGATAAAGGCATGTAGAGCGGGGTAAAGACCCATTGAGATTAGGCCTGGCTGGTTGAGGTTTGTGGAGTTGTGTTGGATGTGTTGGCGAAAGGGTTGGTAGTTTTGGGTGTGGTGGTGACCATACTCACATCCGAACGCCGTGCAGAGGTGCTACCACCCGTGGTTGCATTGGAACTGCGTGTAAAGGGCCTCTTGGGTTGTTCCTTCTCATCAGTGATCAACCCCTGTTTCATCACATCTTCAATCTAAACCTCTGTTTCATGGAGCTCAGCAAATATAAACAAAGGCAAGACTATCATCTTCTATAATAATCTCCCTTGCAGGTTACTTACCACCATTCTGATTTGGTCCTTTTCAGATGGCCTGATAGTCATCATAGAGGCCTTGGCCTTCCATCTCATTACAAAATTCGAGAAGCCCTCCTTTGGCTCTTGACGTGTCGTTTTAAGGTCATGGGTTGTGACCTCGATCTGGGTATTGTAGGAGTACTGCGTGATGAAGGCCTCAGTTATTTCTTCTCAGCTCTGTTTCACAGAGTCTTCCAACTTTACATACCAGATGGCTGCTATACCCGATAGGGTCCGGCCAAAAAACGACAGCTTTTGAAGTCTAGTGAGACCCATTGGTCATAGGATATTAGAGAATAAACGCAAATGGACCATGGGATCGCCGGAGCCATCGAATCGGTCTATGTGCGGCATTTTGAATCTGTCCGACAGAGTTACTACGGAATCTATGTATCCATCCTCAATGTCAGGGATTGAATTTACGCCATGTGCCCGCTTGAAGAGCTTTTATAGCTTATTGACCTTCAATGTAGTGGGGTCAACCTCAAATTCAAATGGCACCTCTGTTTGGTATGATGGTGCCTTGGAGATTTGCAGTGGAATGAAGTTTACGGGGTTGCCCAAATTCTCTTGGACATTGATAGTGACTCCGGGTGCTGAAATACCTGCTGAAGGTGCATGGGATGCAAAGGCTACTGCTGGTTGTGGCTGTTGTTGCTAAAGCCTATTTATTACTTCCACTTGGTGAGCTGTGACCTCAGCTTGGCAGGCAGCATCTAGCTGCATGGTTTCTATGGTCTGTTAAAGCTGACGAAGCATGTCTTCCATGCTAACCGGAGGATGTTGAGCCATCAGAACTGGCGAATACTCTCTCACTGGAGTAGAAATAGAAGACTGAGCCTAGCTAGTCGTAGGTGAAGTAAAAGGTGACTGCTGGACTGACGAATTATGCCTAACCCTCTTCCGCCTGGTAACCGGTGGGAGTGAAACAAACACTAGTTGTCCCCTAACAAGATCCCCGGATCTGTAAAGTCTTCTCACACGGGTCCAGAGTGCTTGGAGGGTAACAGGACTATCCGAAGAAATTGTGATTAACTACCTTACAAAAAAAAACAAAGCAAAAGAAAGCAAAAATCAGAAACCGTACAGCACCTCAGCTCAGATACTAACACACAGTTGCAATCATAAGCTATAGAACTGTACTCAACACTGATTTCTGCCCCCAAAACCGATACCCAAACTTGCAACTGATATGCACGTTCCTGTAGAGTTTCACTCTAAAAGTACATAATAGTTAAGTGAGAGCCAAAACACCCCTATGATGGGATAGGGTTACCCTGTCCTAGTTTCGTCAAGAACTAGGGTTCACTACTCAAGCAAAGTGTTTCACACAATCCTGATTTTGGGAAAGCAACCTGTCTTAGTTTGGAACAGTCTCTATGGCTTTTGATATGCAACTAGGCCGATTGGTCAAAAAGGAGACCTCAGCAAGACTACCTAATATACCTCTCACACCTAACACCGAGAAGTGAAAGGAGGATCAAACGGTACGGCAATAGTCCAGATTCAAGAGTTGTGATCCCATCATAGCAGAGCTCGCAACCGGTCAGCCTTTTGGCAAGCTTTACCAAGCAAGCCTCCAGCAAACCGTTCAGGAATAGCAGATGGCAAACACTGTGACTTAGGTGCACCGATGCAGATGCAAATGCAAATGCAAAGAAACACATAAGTGTAAATAAAATAACATATCATGAGTTCAAGTCAAGTTCTCTAATTTTTCCAGAGGAGCTGCCAAAAACTCTAGCTCGCCTTTTTCGTCCCCTTTCGGAAGTTCGAAAGAAAGCCCTATAGTTCGGACTCCCGCGGTTTTGAAACTAATCTCACAAGTGCAATGTGAAATTAATAAACACCAAAGAGTCCAAATCTGGCAAATCATTCAGGAAAATTGATTTTATGATAAAAAATGCCAAAATTGGACTGCTTTGACAGATACAGAGTCGCCACCTAAATATTTTATTTTGGGTGCCAAAGGCCATGTGTCCGTCATCACCAAAGTTGCCTCAACTCAGGAACTTACGTACGAGAGAGGAAGGTCATAAATTGAGCACCCCCGTTGGCCCGATCAATGATCGGCCTCTACTAATCATGCTATGATTTTTAATAAACATTATGTGCTCTTGTTCCGATTATTAAGCTAGCTTTACTATGTGATGCGCACAAGCAAGTATAGACTAGTTTGCTCAATTTGGAACAATTCAATTCATGTTTATTTTGCGAAAAGGGTTTGATTTGGCCACCTCAAGTTGGCTTAAAGTTTGCGAATTTGCCACTAAACATAGTGGTCTTAAAGCTGATTTGTCACTCAACAAAGTGGGCTTAAAACGTACATTCGTTGAATTGTTCCAATTCAAGCAACAAGCCTTCATCCACAAGCATTCAAGCAGTTCATCACTTAAGCATTTAGCCTCATGGCAAGCATGCTAATCATGGCAATCACTCACACTCATGCAAGTATGCTAAAGCATTAAAACTCACCTAGTATTCCAAGCTAAGAATATATGAGTTAGAAAAAAAAAATGCATGATTCCTAACTATGTTAAATGTCTAATGCAACGCATACAAAGAATGCAATTAATAGGCTCGGCTACTAATATGGCATATGGATCGATTTTGATAACATGCGGTTAAAGCACGTATTCATCGAAATATTGAAATGACAATGCAGTTTGAACGATGCGCCGAGCCTCGGTGCATGCAACACAAGATGAAATGGATGCATGCATAAAGCATAAGGTATGCTAATTGAAACATGTCCCTAATCTAACCATCGAAAGTGGACAAATAAAAGGGAGAAAGATGTGGGGTTGGAAAACATACACATTATTACATTATGCTCTCACGAAGGAGAGTCCGAATGAATAAAGCTAACTAACTAATCAAGCTAAGCTAAGCTAACTAAGCTAATTAAGCTAATTATTACAACACTTGGAATGAGTAATTAACTAGCTATCTAGGCTAATTAATTAAAAGAAATTAACTAGGCTAAGTTAATTAAATATTACAATACCAAATAATTAGCTATAACTAATTAGACTAATTGAATGTTACAACTCAATTCATTATGCGAATGAAGCAATTAAACGATCAAACGCATTCAATATGAGCACCAAGGAAGATGGATGGAGATTGCATGCGCATCGCCTGAAAACTACTCTGTCTTCCCAGACCATCTTCATTTCACCTTCAGCCACTACCTCTATTTCTGCAAAATTGCACTTCTGGCCACACACCAAGGGCAGGCCGTGCATTACTAATGGCCGACTGGGCCTATAGAAGGCCAGTCGTGCATTGATTTGGTGCAAAACTCTATTTCGGTGCTCTGAGGTGAAAACAGTGCAGATAGAGCATTTTCAAGCTCTGTTTGTCCTTCCTTCCTTCTCTGTCATAGGAAAGCCTCAAGAGAATGTTGGGATTGACTCCAAAACCATCAATGAGCGATATGATCGCTTGATGATTTCAAATATCATTTTGGATGAAAAATTAATAAATGTAATGCAAATGGACCACCCCTCCCTTTTGTCATGGAATGAACTCAAAAAAGGAAGTTGAGATGCTTCAAGGACATCAAAACACCATGAATTGATGCTTGATGACCCTTGACACAAGAAACTTAGCATAACGTCCAGCCAAGTTCAAGCTATTAAAGCCGTTTTCTTTAAGTGTGTTAATCCAAGTTTTAAACAAATTGTTTTACTCATTGCCATTCATTAGTCCATTTGTCCAAATGTAATGTTAAAGTCCTCTAAACAAGAAATAGTATCAAACAAGAGGTCCTTTTAAAACATGAGAAGGCTACACCGTTGACGATGAATCTCCAAAGAGATTAAGCCATTTAGTGTAGGTCTCCTATACATGCATTAAACAACCTCAATTGGTTGAAACCATTCTCAAGAATGAAAAATATGGAATGATTGATTGATTAGTACGCTTAGTTTCTAAACATGGAAAATGAGCAAAGAAAGCATATCAAACAAGAAGTATGCTAACTTAATAAGGCCACAAGTGTATTAAACAAGGCATGAACCAATTGAAAAAGCATAGACAACCTCAAAATAGCCCTAAATACATGAAAATCAAAAGTGAAACATGCATCAAAAGGGGTTGAAAAGCTAGACCATAAAGATGGAATTAAGGCTAGTAAACAAAGATAAGGAAGGGTGTCTAACCCCTCCACTTTTGAAGCTTCAAAATATGGTTTTTAGCCTTTCAAAAGCTTTGAAAATCAGTGTAAATACCAAAGGAAAAGAGTGAAAAAGAGATGGTGTGAGTTATAAATAAAGGTATAGAAAGAGCAACCTCTCTCTACCCTTTTGGTAACTCTTCAAACCCAACTCCAACACTTCAAATTATCTCAAAACAAACCAAAACAACAAGAATTATGAAGTAAATGATAGAAATGAAGGCAAGAGAAGAGAAAGCAAGCTTATACCTTTCAAGAAGTAAGCTTGTTGTTTGATGTTTCAAACTTGGTTTCAATGCATTCTCAAGCTTGAATTACACCTCTCCAAGATCAACCAAGGGTTTAGGGTAGTAAGACCAGGTTGTGTATGGTGTGTATAGGTGGTATAAGCAAGCTAGGTTAGCTCAAAGATAACTTGCCATAGAAGAAGGAAGAGTCAAGAGCTCTCAAGGTGTATATATCTCTTTTAGAATTTTGTTCAACCCTCAAAACAATCCTAGACCTTCGGTTTTATAGAATTCGAGCTCAAAAGGTGATAAATATCTTCAAAAATAGACAGCTAGCGGCCTCTTGCCCAGAATAGTGTTTATCGCCATCGAAGTCTAGCCGGCTATTCATAGCCACAGCTGGCCATCACTGATGCACAGCTGGGCCTTAATGGCCTCCCCTGTTTTTTGGTTCAAACTCAGCTCAAGGTGAGAAATGGTCCAAAAACGAAACTCATGGGTTCAAACAAGGTAAATGTTAAAGATGTGAGGTTATTTCGGAAGCCTGATTAATTCCGAATCGCTGCGAATTCATAATTCAACTTTCATCATTGAGTGCATTGAACCAAGCGTCTGAGTCTTATGGGCAGTCAAAAATGGAGTGTCTATATACTCATTTCGAATTCACCTTACATATCCTTAGCGAACTCTTTGCACAAAATTTCATTAGTAGCACCGAAAATATTATCATCAACCTAAATTTGAACAATTAGCATATCATCCTTTTTGGTTTTTATAAAAAGAGTTATATTTATTTTTCCTTGAGAGAAACCTTTATCAAGCAGAAAATTACTTAATCTTTCATACCATGCTCTAAGAGCTTATTTTAAACCATATGAAACTTTTGAAAGTTTGAAAACATAATCCGAGTATTTATGATTTTCAAAATCGGGAGGTTGTTCAACATAAACTTCCTCCGAAATGTACCCATTTAAGAAAGTATTTTTAACATCCATTTGATATAATTTAAAATCCTTAAAACATACAAAAGCAAGTAACATTCTAATAGTTTTGAGTGTAGTAACCAGTGCAAAAGATTCATCAAAATCAATGCCCTCTTCTTGATTCTAACATTGCGCTACTAATCTAGCTTTGTTTCTAGTAGCAACTCTATATTCATCATTTTATTCTGAAAAAATCATTTTGTACCAATAGCGGAATAATCCTTAGGTCAACAAGTCAAAAACCAAACTTTATTTCCTTCAAACTTATTTAGTTCTTATTGCATTACTAAAATCCAGTTTTCATCTTTTATCAGCTTTTAAAAATAATTTTGGTTCAATTTGATAAACAAATGCTAGGTTACCATAAATATTTCTAATAGTGGAACGAATTTTTACATATTATGTTGCGTCACCTATGAAAATGTCTTTAGGGTGGCCATGGGCATACTTCCATTCTTTTAGTAGATTTGATTTGTTTTCTGGCGGAGCATATTTTTCTTGAAGATTCTTCACTGTGATTTCTTCTTTATGTTCAGGAGATGAATTTTTCTTCATTTTATGTTATGTAAATGCTCTCCATTCTTGGATGTGATTCTTCAGTATTATCACTTACAGGATTCTTGGAAACAACATTGTTAGATTTATCAAAGGCAACATGTATAGATATTTTAACAAGTAAAATTATTTTATTGAATACTCTATAACTTTTACTAGAATTCGAAAAACCAATAAATACAACTTCATTCGATTTAGTTTCAAATTTTCCTAAGTTATCTTTGTTGTTATTCAATACAAAGCATTTATGACCAAAAGCACGCAAGTGGCTAATATTAGGTTTTCTACCTTTTCAAAATTCATAAGGGGTTTTTTTAAGAATAGGTCCAATCATGGCACGGTTTGCAACATAGCATACAGTGTTAACGGCTTCAGTCCAAAAATATTTTAGTAAATTATTCTCACAAAGCATAGTACGGACCAATTCTTCAACAGTTTTATTTTTTCTTTCACGACATCGTTTTGTTAAGAAGTCTTAGGGGCTGAGAAATTATGATCTATTCTTAAATCATCACAAAACATAATAAAATCATCATTATCAAACTCTCTACCATGATCACTTCTAACACTATAAATATTAAGACTTTTTTCATTTTGAATTCTTTTACAAAGTTTTGAGAAATTAGAAAAGTTTCATTTTTTGTGTGCTAAAAATAATACCATGTATATCTAGTATAATCATCAACACAAACAAGAGCATATGATTTTCCTCATAAACTTAATGTTCTAGATGGTCCGAATAAATCAATATGCAAGAGTTAAAGTGGTCTAGTAGTTGAAAAAACATTGTTGGATTTAAAAGAAATTCTTGTTTGTTTTCCAAATTGGCATGCATCACAAAGTTTGTCTTTTTCAAAGCTAATTTTAGGCAAACCAATGACTAACTTAATTTTTGAAAGTTTTGAAATTAGATCTAAATGAGCATATCCTAATATTCTATGCCATAACCAATCAGTTTCATTTATTGCAGATAAACATTTAACATCAAAATGTGAAGACAAGTTATACAAATCAAACACATATATATTCTCATGTCTATGTCATATAAACAGAGTTTTATTATTTATGGTGTTCTCAATTGTGCAGTGAGTTTTCTCAAAAATAACTCTATTATCTTTATCACATAATTGACTAATGCTAAGCAAGTTATGTTTTAAACCTTCAACAAGTAAAACATTTTCTATAATATGAGAATGATTTTTACCAATACTCCATACACTGATGGTTTTTCCTTACTATTGTCCCCAAAGGTTACATATTCGCCATCCTTTGATTGAAGTGCGGCGAACATACCTTTATTTCTGGTCATATGCCTCAAATATGCACTGTTGAAATACCATCTATCGTTACTAGATTTTCTCTTGAAATATATCTACAAAAATTTGATTTTTCTATTAATAAAGACAACATTTAGATCTGAAAGTGAAAGAATGAAAAAATATAATCAAAATTTTGGAGCACACATATTTTTTTCCCTTCAAGTTTTTGATTTTTTTTTCCCCAACAAAACACTTCTATTTATACAAAAAATACTAGTCGTTGGGGAGGCAGATGCTCTTCTGCTTGTTGGATAACGTGGAAACAGATGCTGAAAGAAATCACGCAGAAGAAATCATCACGTGAAAGATTTGAAAATATAGGCTATGGGTCACTTTCGATGAATAGATGAATAGTAATAACAAAATTTTCAAAACATCCACCGTAAAATCAAATGATGCACAGTCAAGGGCAGACCCAAGATTTGTCGATGGGATGGGCTAATATTAAGGTAAAATTATACAATATATTTTAAGTATAACCACATAAGAAAAAAAAGAACTTAATAATATAATCTAGATTAACATCTAAATTTATTGATTAGAAACAATCTAACTAAGTTGTGTTCAATGAGTCTTTAAATATTCGAATTCATCAATTACAGAATCTATTTCAATTTTCAAAAAGCATGAAAAACAATATGCTTTATCCTTTGAAGGAGAATACTCTAGCCAAGAAAATTATTTAAACCAAATATGTTGAAATCGGCGATTCTGCTTTCCAAATGAGGACCTAGGATACTCAAGTTTAGTTGATAAGGCCCCAAGTTCACATAAGGTCGTCTAACCTCATCTCGTTGATTAACCGGATATTTACAAATTTGCAAGTGTAAACCAGGATCCCGTTCAATAACAGTTGAATCAAATTTGCTTCGTTTATTTGCCTGAGGCATGGAAGGTGGTTGAACATCACAAAATGAGGTTTCAACAATATTGGATGTTGTATTACTAGACTTCTGTTTTAACTGATATAATGAGAAAAGTGTTTTTCCGTTTTTGAGCGTGGAGGTTCCATTATTTAAAACCTAAAAAAAATTAGCCCTATTTAATATTAAATCAAAATATATTCGCAATAATTTTAAATATTAGGGTTTTTATATACATCCTCAATAATTTTTATTTAAGCTTTCATTATTTTTATATATGTCCAAAAAAACTCATTCAAAGTTCAAAAACTAAGAGCAATATAGAACATTGAACAATGCGACATCATAAAAAAACTAAGAGTAATATAATATTTTTCACATAGAGACAAAATTTCAAAACCATTGTTAATCAAATCCATTCTCAACCAACGAAATAAAATAATTGGTTAATTACACTTACCAAAAATGTTAGGAAAGTGAAGTTGCTACAGGCTACTGGAGACGATGGAGAGTGTCGCTCCCTATTTATTGGAAGATGTGAGGATTGTTTTGGAAGATTTGTTCTTTAAACAAATACAAACATATTGGGCTACCTATCTATTTTTTTTGGTAAGTATTCGGCTGTTATTGGGCTGCCTATCTAAAAAACAAACAAAAAACCTATTGACCCTTATTTGGGATGGGGGTGGATTGGGAGAAGTTGGAAGACTAGGCTGGGCTGGGAAAAAAAATTCTATAGATTTTTTAAATTTTGGACTAGACTACAGCCACCTATATCCCCTAGGTCCGCCCTTGTGCACAGTGATTGTACATTAACTTTTCCACCGTGAAATCAAATGATGCACACTTTTATTTATACACAAAATACTAGTTGTTGGGAAGGCAGACACTCTTTTGCTTGTTGGATCACGTGAAGACGGATGCTGAGAGAAATCACACAGAAAAAATCATCACACGGAAGATTTGAAAATATAAGCTATGGGTCACTTTTGATGAATAGTAACAACAAAATTTTCAAAACATCCACCGTAAAATCAAATGATGCACAGTGATTTCATAGTAACTTTTCTATTAAAAAGTTTGATTGCACAATAAATTTCTTTAAATAATATTTATATTAGATATAAAAATATATACCCCTTCTAAAAATTTTGTAGTTATTGTAGAGATTTTAAATACACTTTTAAAAATAACCCACCACCCAATGTGGGTATATCATCAATTTTGTTAAAAGAAGACAATCCATCAAATTTGTCAAAAGAATACAACCAATCATTATAAAATTTGTCAAAAAATTAATAGTGACCGATCAGATTTTTCAACAGGTGAATAGTAAATTTTACAAAATATTTTTGTAAAATTAGGTTCGGATTTTTCAACACGTGAATAGTGAATTTTACAAAATATTTTCGTAAAATCAAATATAGCACAGTAACTTCTATTTAAATAATATTTATAACAAATACATCTTACAACATATATTTTAACAGATAATATTTTGTATCAAAAAATATCAAATATGTATATTAAAAAATCCCAATTTATCCTATAATTTTTAGACATCATCAAAATCAAACCACATGATTAACAAATATAAATTAGTTTTTTATTCAAATTGTGTCTTCACTATATAGATGTTTTATTGTGAGTCACGTTCAGAATAAATTTAATTTATATATTTTATTTTTTGAATATTTTTTAAATGTGTAACAATATTACTGAGTAAAAATTACTAAAAGACTATTGTACATACCTCAAAACAATTGTTTACTATACACAGTCTTATTTTTAGCCATTGGATTTAAAAATAAATTATTTATTTCACCAAAACTAAGGGTAAATTACACTTTGTCTATTTTATGTTTGATCATTTTTTTACTTTGTCCTTAATTTTTTTATTTTTTTATTTTTTTTTCTCTTTAGCCCTTTATATTTCATTTTTTTTCAACTTATTCTAAAAGTTAACTTATATTCAAAATTAGACATAAAATGACATATCAACAATCACGTGATATAAAAATATTTTATTATATATAACTCATATCTTTACAAATCCAAACTTTAATATAATAATATTTTTTATATCATATAACAGTTAATGTTATATTTTTTTTATCTACTTTTAAACAAAAACTAATTTTACAAGTAAATCAGAAAGAAAGTAAAAAGTAAATCAGAAAGAAAAAAATTCGAGAGCCAAAAGTGAAAAAATGGTCAAAACAAAATATAATTTACCCCCAAACTATAACTGTCCTGCTAACACGAGGTGGTTGATCTCGATTGGTTCGTTGACTACAATCTTTATGACTCAAAGACGTACGAGGTAAATTATCCCTGGACCAGACCTCCGTCCTGATGTGATGTTTTCTCAGCACCCACAAGACTGATTATTTCCAGGTTAGTTCTGGCAAATTTTTTATGTGTTAAACTGACTAATAGTAGTCTTGCAAGTTAGAGAACTGGAAAGTCTACATGATTAAAATTAGTGCCGTGTTTTTTAATCCAAAAAAGTTTAGGAAAAAATCACACATTTTCTGTCGGTATGGACAACAATCAAACTGCACCATGGACAAGCTTTTGAACAGGTCAGTCAACTCGTCTTCTTCATGACCATAACCATGACCATGACAAGGACTATTAACTGTTTTAAATTTCAGTCTCAAATATGAAAGTAAGAAAGAGAGAGCATTGGACACGGATACGTAATCGAATGGTGAGACTTGGTCCCACTTTACACAATATTATATCAGTAGAAGAAAGTACCCTAAGAGTGTGAAAAAGAGTCTGTGAATGGGACGACCATCTCAATGGGAAATGGAAATTAAGGCTTTGTTTTAGAATAAGTTATTTTAATAATTTTTTAATTTTTTATGAAAAGATGTGTAAAAAAGTAAGGAAAGTGATAATTTATAGTGATTTTTTAACTTCTTGACTAAAATATATAATTGACAAACGAAACGTAAGTCATACAATATGATAATCTCAATTATGTAAGGCCATGCTTGTTTATTATTATTTTCAAAACAAATATTTTATTTTGGGACTATCAATCTAGGATTGGAATTTGTTTTGTTTTATTTTATGGAATTGAATATGACAAGATTATTAATAGAAATGTGGGAATAAATTAAATTTAGAAAATAAATAAATGAGAAATAGTATTAGATAGTGAAAATATGATTTTATGTTCGGTTAAAATCAGATAAAAACTAAATTATTTTTTCTACATGTAATTATTTTTTTCCTATCCAGCAATTAAACGCGGAATTAAAACTCAACGAGTCGATGTATTCCTACTTTCTATCATTCATTTAGGTTGATTAGATAGAATTCTCACATCACACAAGTGAAAAACCAACTATTAGTTAGATTGAAGAAGGTATCAATACAACAATAATTGAGCACAAGCAGCACCACAACACCACTGCCACAACCTTACAACAAGAAGAAGAAGAGAAAGAGAGAAGGTGCTAAATCTCCCTGAGAAAAATGAGTGGGACAAAGATCATGGTTTTGAATTAATTATTTATACTCTTTCTTCCAAATTATTTGTCAAAAAATTCTTGAAATAAACAACACGCACACATCCCCTTTCCAAAAAAGATCACTACACCAAGTACTACACTTAGATTTATTGGATTTGTTGCTAAAATATCTGTATTAAACCCGAAACTCCCGGCGGATGGTCAGTAGCCCAAAGAAACGAAAGAACAAAAATACATTTTTTTTTTAAAGTTTTCATTTTCTCTTCTAGATAAACAATTTGGGACGGATGTATTATAAAATTTTAAAAATAGTGAAAACACAACGTATTAGATTCATTGAACTTGTTAGACAAAAGTTAATTATTTTCCCCTCATTATAAGTGTTGTATTGAGTTATATATCTATACTTATGAGTTACTACGAGCGATATATTGAGTTGTATATTTATTCTTGTTATGAGTTATTCTTTGTATTGATTGATAGGCTTGTAGGTATACCTTGTTAGAATTTAATTATTGAGTTTGACATAAGTAAAGTACTCATATTTGTAAAAATAAATAAATAAATAAAAAGCCAATGATGTGAGATAAAAGATTTATAATTTTATACCCCCAAAAAAAAGTAAATGTTATCTCTATTTCTTTTTTTTCTTTTTTTTTTTCTTTTTTTTTATCGGCAAAGAAAATCTTTATTGATGGAAGTATGCAAAAAGGATACAGGACATCAATAAAGAGGAGCTTGGAGCTAACTGAAACTCCAAGCGTCAGTTGGTGAGAAACCAACAACAAAACAAAAAAGAAACAGAAGAGAAGCATAACAGACTAACTAAACTTCACCCAAGCTACACAGCAGGGAAGCATTACAGACTACAGCATCACCAATCCACACTACTAACAAATGAGGCTTAAGGAACAAAACCACTGCTGCTACCAATCCACTCTACTGATAAATCTGGACAGCATCTTAACCGTAAGGAGCAAAACCGCTGAATATAACAGCAACACTGCAGAGGCATTCGCAGACCAAAATGATTTTACCAAAACAGAACTAACGGTAGAAGCAGTCCCTAACAACACGAAATAGAACTGTTCAGAGGCACCCACTGACCAAAATAGAACAACAGGCAGTCCAGCAGACAGCAGACAAAACAAAATAGCAGGCAGAACAAAATAACACACTGACAGAACACCAATGCAGCAGACAGCATCAACCCAGATTGCACTAAACTGTCTAAACTGAAACTAGAGCACTAAACTCCGCCCCTAATCTGTCTCCAATTGTAGACGAGATCATCAACTGAGTATGGAAATTCTTTAATGGAAGCTCTGAGCCAACTGGCAAATCTGAATTTTATGAGATCTAGCAGTCCTGAAGAAGAGGGTTGTGCATTAGAAAATACACAATCATTTTTGAGTTTCCAAATAGATCATAGTACAATTAAGGGGATTGCTCTCCATATTAGTCTGTCAAAATTATAGAATTTCCAGCTCATCCACCAATAAAGCAGGCCATCTACAGACTTAGGAACACACCAATGTAGGCCCCAATCCTCAATAACCACTGACCAGATTAACCAAGAGAAAGAGCAATGAAGCAGTACATTTCTACTTCAGAGTTGCAAAAGTGGCAGAGGGGAGAAGCATTGCTGTCAAGAGTACCAATCTTGAGCAAAAAGTCAGAACATTTGATTCTAGATTTCCAGGCTAGCCAGGTGAAAAAAGATACTCTGGGGGGCAATAATGAATTCCAAACAAATTTGCTAACCTTGAGATGGGGGCCAAAGAGAGATGAGTGGTGAGAATAGAGAGCAGAGGCAGAGAAGCTCTGACCAAAATCTGTGCACCATACTAAGCAGTCTTCACAATCCAAACACAGAGATGGAGCAGAGGATAAGAGAGCATTCAATCTCACCTCTTCAGCCAATTCCCATGAATATAACTCTCTTCTATGGGGGAGATTCCAAACAAATGGACTTGACCTCCTTGCGTAATAATGATTGAGGGAACCTTCCTTATCATTTGACAAATTGAAGAGGAGGGGAAAAGAAGATTTCAAACAGAGGCCACCACACCAACTATCAAACCAAAATCTGATTCTAGTGCCATTCCCAACCTTGAAACCATATTGGCCCACAAAGAAATTAAAGATAGGCCTATTGAGAGCCCCTATTGTGAGGATGTCCCTCCAGACTCTAGAATGCTTGTATGAGAGACTCAAAGGAGGGAGCCAACAGGAGTTGTTAATTTTATATTTGCTGCACACAATTGACCTCCAGAGAGCATTGATTTGAATGCCAAACTTCCACCCCCATTTGAGAAGGAGACAAACATTAACATCTCTGACCCTTCTAATGCCAAGTCCCCCTTGATCAATTCTCTTTGTAACCTCCTCCCATTTCAGTAAATGCACTTTCCTTTTAAGATCACTACTACCCCATAAGAAGGCAGCCTCTATCTTTTCTATTTCCTTAGCCACTCCTTCAGGCATTTTAAACATGGAAAGGAAGTAAATCGGTAAGCTAGATAGAGTGGACTTGATTAAGGTTAATCTACCAGCAAAGGACAACAGTTTTCTCTTCCAACCTGACAGTCTAGCTTTGATTTTTTCAATTACCGGCTTCCAAGTAGATTTCCTTCCAGGATTTGCTCCTAGAGGCAACCCCAGAAATTTTAGTGGAAGACTCTGCACTTTGCAATTGAGAATAGAAGCATAGGTGTTTAAACAACCTTCATCTACACCAACACCACAGACGACACTCTTATGGTAATTAATTTTGAGGCCAGATAATACTTCAAAGCATCTGAGAACCCTTTTAATGGATACCAATTGAGCACAATTAGCTTCACAAAAAAGGATCGAATCATCGGCAAATTGCAAATGTGAGATAAGTACATTGTTAGATCCAACAACTACCCCTTTGAGAATGCCAAGATTGAGGGCTCTGACTAGAAGAATGTTAAGCCCTTCCGCCACAATGTTGAATTAATAGAAAAGGTAAGAGCGGGTCTCCCTGTCTAAGGCCCCTATGAGGTGAAAATTCCTCAGTTGGTGAGCCATTCACTAAAATGGAGATTCTAGATGTAGAGACACAAAGCTTCATCCAAGTGATCCATTTATCCCCTAAACCAAAGCTGCCCATCAAAGAAAATAAGTATTCCCAGTTGACAGAGTCAAAAGCTTTCTCGAAGTTCAATTTGAGAATCAACCCTTGCTTTTTGACCTTCTTCCAACCATCCACTACCTCATTAGCAATAAACACCCCATCCAGAATATTTCTCCCTCCCAAGAATGCTGTCTGTGTTTCACCAATGATTAAGGGGAGCACTGACTTTAATCTGGATGCTAAGACTTTGGCCAAGATTTTGTAGATAAATCCCACAAGACTAATAGGTCTGTAGTCAGATAGACCAATAGGGTTGTCCACCTTGGGAATACGGGTGATAAATGAGCTATTGATGCCATACGCAAGCCTGCTGTTAGAATGAAACTCTTTGAAAAATTGCATTATGTCTAGCTTCATAACCTTCCAGAATTTCTGATAACACAGTAGGTTGAACCCATCAGGGCCTGGAGCTTTGTTATTGTTACAGTCTTTGATTGCTGCAAGTACCTCCGCTGCACTGAACTCAGCTACCAGATGTTGAGAGACATATTCCGGGTCAATGGTGTTGAATACCCCTGACAAAGAGGGCCTGCTAACCCATGATTCAGAGAATTGGGCCTTAAAGTGAAGGAGAACTTGTTGCCTAACTCCGGCAGGATCCTCAATGGACACTCCATTTACTGAAATAGAGTTGATGAGATTTCGATTCTGCCGAGAACTTGCAACTACATGAAAAAACCTACTGTTTTTATCCTCATTGATAGCCCAATTCAATCTGGATTTTTGATGCCACATCCATTCTACCATTCTGTATAGCTTCCACAACTCACCTTTAACCTCCCTTCTTCTTGCCTTTTCTGAAGCACTCAGTGCTCTTTCATCTGCAGTGATATCCAGAGCATGTAATTCATCTTCTGAAGATTTTATTTTAGAAGTCATATTGCCAAACACCTGAATGTTCCAAGATTTTAAGACTTGCTTCAGATGCTTTAGCTTTTGGGAGAGTATATACCCAGACCAGCCAACAGAAGAGGTATCTGACCATGATGAGACAAATAACTGAGCAAAGCTGGGATGAATAGTCCACGCATTTAGGAACCTGAAGGGTTTTGGCCCCCAATCTCTGGTATCCTCCATCATTAATAAAGGGCAATGGTCTGAGATTAGCCTGGGTAAACCCCACAATTTCATTGAGAAATTAATCATCCATTCAGGACTTAGTAAAATCCTATCAATTCTGCTCCATTTCTCTGATTCCTGGGCATTGCACCATGTGTATCTCCTCCCATGAAGTGGTAAATCTTGAATCTCACTATTGCCAATGAATTCATTAAGATGCTTCATGCCCCTGTCTCTCCTAGAGCAACCAACTCTTTCACTAATATGGCTAATTTCATTAAAGTCACCACCCATGCACCAAGGAAGAGGGAAAAGGGATTTAAGCTTTAGGACATTAGCCCAAAAAGAAGATCTGGCACCAACATCATTGGGGGCATGAATATTAAGTAGGACACAGTCAAAAGTGTTATATAAGGAACCTGAGAGTAAGATGTACCTCCTATTACAGCAGCAGCCAGAGAGTGTGAAAACTGCAGGATCCCATATACATAGCAGGCCTCCGGCTGTTCCTTCAGGATCAACAGACATAAACTCCATATTTTTACTTCCCCATAGCCTTCTAGCATCACCATCTGATATAATTGCCCTTTTGGTTTCTTGAAAAAAAACAATATCAACATTTCTGTCCTTTAGGAGCCTCTAGATTCTACCTTGTTTCTCCACCTTCTCCATACCCCTGATATTCCAAGATATTAACTTCATGATAAACCCATTGATTCACTCACAAGGCCCTACTCCTTCCCTTTACTACTGGGCCTTCCCCTCATTGGCAATTTTCTCCTTGTCTTTAAGTTCTAATTCAGCAATTTTGTTGAGCACAATGCCTTCCTTCCCATGGTACTCTATTCCAAGAGACTTCCCTAATTGAATTGTAGCTGCAGCTTCAGAAAGAATCTGGTTTCTCAGAGAAGAATCACCTGCAAATGAATTAGACTGGGCTAGAGCTTTAGCAGCAGGCTTGTAGATAACAGATTTAGTATAGTGCTTCTTGGCTGCATTGTTTGTGTACGCATGAATCCTAGCAAAGCTAGTGAACCCCTCCATTTGTGACTTCATCTTCCCTTTATTCCTCAGGTTTCGCTGGTGATCTTTGTTGGAGTCTGAGATTGAGTCTTGGACTGATTGTGTATGAGCAAAATTACTCCTCATACACGGGTTTAAGTTGGACAAAGGGCCAGAAAGTAACCCATTATCTGATGCATGTACATTGGGCCTACTAGAAGAGCCATTGGAATGAATGGGCCTGTAATTGACGGGCTGCTTTTCAAAGTGGGCCAAGTCCACTTCTAAATTGATGCCGGGTTCACTACCAGCACTTACTTCATTAATACAACGTATAAACCCAGGTGTATAAACTTGTTCAATACACTTTTGTCTCTCATCATTGCTATTTGAAAAGTGGTCAGCCTTTTCCATCAAATCTATCAAAGGCCTCTCAGCACACGCTCCTCCTCTGTTTACGCCTCCATCACAGGGTGTCATTATGTCCATCGGACACGCAAGCTCAGCACCAAACATGGCCTTAACCACTGTCACATCATCATCTTCTTCCCTTTCCTTACCATCTGTCACTGGAAAATTCACTTCCTCAACACTACAACAGGTTGCAAGAGAATTGGACTCGTACATGCCATCTAGTTGGAGGTCTTCACACACAAAAATCTTATGATCTTCACCCTTGCAGTCCAAAGTTAAAGATTTAGGAATAAATTCCATATTTGAAGTGGCTATCCTGATCCTGGCGTGGGAGAATGATTTTGGTTCACACACATCTCCCTCAATGTTGAGTACCGAGCCCCATAAACGACCAATCTTGGTGAGAGTGCTTTTGTTCCAAACATGTAAGGATATCCCACAGCATTTGAGCCATACACATCTTTCTTGGACAAAATGATTTCCAGATTTGAGCTCTGCCACAAACTGACTTAGATCCTTAAACCAAGCCTTGAGGTTGTCAATGTTTGATGTCAACTCCTCCTGATTGTTAAAAGTTAATATTACATCCCTTCCACCCCATTTTCGAACCAAAATATGCTCCAGACCTTTCTCCTTCAATGCTTCACGAACGCTGTGAATGGAGTGTTCTGTATTCAGGTGGATAATGGCACTTTCATAGAGCCAACCGTTGCCTTCTTCAGTGACTTTGATGGAGGTGTTTGTATTCACCCCTTGCACAACATCAGCAAAGGATCTTTGGCCAGCAAATGGAACATGTCCTCTGGATCTGTTTGCTTCAAAAGATCTCCGGATGAACTGCGGTTTCATAACTTTTGGATTTCGCCTGTTATGCTCCTCCCTCTTTCTTCTATCAAGAGTTGCAGCTTTGACTTCTAGAACTTTGTCATCCACCAGAAGACCGTTGGCTTTTTGAATGGCTATATCAGCTACTACATTACAATCGAACCTCACAAATCCGAACCTTGAATGTGACACTACTCGTCTTTTGGAAGGAATGAAAACATCCTTGACTATGCCAAATTTTGAGAAGAACTTGAACAATGATTTAGCATCCATTTTTGATGGTATATGATCCACAAAAACAGAGAAAAGACCATGTGATGCTTCCATGCCTTTCCCTCTTCCACCTTTCCACTGATTTACTACCGGAATCCATCCTCCTTTTCTTTGTTGCTCCATTTCTTTTTTTCTTTTTCTTTTTTTATTAAAGGATAATTACAAAGACATCTTCTCAATTATCACTAAATATCATTTTACTCCACCTCAACTTCAAAATTGTTCATTTGGATCCCTTAATTATAAAATTGCATTGCTTTCACCTCTCCAGAAGGAGGCATTTGTATGTATTTGTCATAGTTAAGGGATTTAAATATATGATTTGAACTTGAGGAAGGGATTTAAATAATTAGCCTTTAAATATTATAATTTTAGACTAATTACACTCACCTCCCTTAAGGGCCTTGAGGATTCTAACACTCTAGTATTCAAAAAACTAAGACCAAAACTAAATATTGAAAAATTCCAACAATTTGAGGGGAAGTAATACTCAAAATTGGAGCACACATGCTAGTTTATGCAAAAATAGAGTAATGCTATACAAATATAAAAAAATCGTACATAATGATTTGACTCATAAATCATTCATTTCAAAATAAAACACCATTGAATATGCATTTACCTACAATAGTAACATTACCACATCATTCTTATGGAGTTTTTTGTATTAATTTTATATATGAATAAAATTTTTCTTAAGAATAATAAGAAAAAAGGAAACACTCGTTTGCTTGTGGTATAGGTAAAGGAAAAATTACTCCCAAAAAATAATAGAGTAAAAGATAAAAGGGTGGAAGAGAGGGATTTTTGGCTTATTGTGAACATAAATTAGTCATTTTAGAGGCAAATCTAACACCATCAAAGAGAAAGATAACGATAAAAAGAATTTGTATATTTTCAAGTAAAGAATCCTAGTATAGTGTAATTTTGGAAACTTGAACGATGACTCATGCAATTTTCAAAAGCCTCATGGGAGGTGAGCCTAATTAGCCCATTTTGGAAAAAGTAGTTCTAGAGTCAGAATAAAAAATAAAAAATAAAAAATAAAACTCAAATTTGTCCAGAACTTGTAATGATAATGAATGACTCACGTCAACAAGTTTAACCTACCACCATAGATTTAAAAGTTTAAATAACTTTCTGAACACTTTTCTAGGTTCCTAGACTTTCTCTTTTAGAAGCTTGGTCAAGTCATTTTCTTAAGTATAATCAAACGCAATCAATTCTTAGAATTACTAGATCCAAATATGAATGCATTTTTTGGGGGTTTTTTTTTTTTTTTTTGGATAAATTTCCTTTTTAAATATTTAATTTCATCTAATTCATATTCTTTTTAAATATTTCATTAAATCTTATTTAATGTAATATGACAAAATCATCATTTCTAATTTTTCGCATATGTTTGAAACTAATACCTAACAATAGTCCCTCATTTTATGTAGAAAATCACTCTCTCATTCTAAAAAGAAAATCTTCCCATTATTTTATGGAGAAATCCTTCCTTTATTCTAAGGAGAAACTCTATCTAGCATTCTATGGAGAAAATTTCAAATTTTGAATTTTGAATCTTTTTATAATTTGAAAATTATAAAAATAACGCAATAAAAAATCTGAATGAAAATCAAAATATAATGTGAATATTCATAGTAAATAACAAACATACAACTAACTTTTGAAAAAACAAAACATATATTAAAATATAATGTGAATGTTCAAAATAAACAACAAACAACTAACCTTCAAAAAAATCAAATTCATACCAAAATATAATATGAATATTTACAACTTATAATTAACATACAACTAGTTTTAAAAGAATAACTGATACCAATGTAAACATTTACACTGCAACGTGAAAACATAAAATAAAATTAAAAAAAGTGAAAATTGAGTATTTCAATTATTCAATAGTAACAAAAATAATTGCTCAACTAACAAGTATAGTAACAAAAATAACAAACAGACAATTAACTTTTGAAAAAACAAAAACGTATACCAAAATATAATGTGAATATTCACAATTTACAATTAATGTACAATTAGTTTTTTTTAAAAAAAATAAACTGATACCATTTTGAACATTTACACTGCAACGTGAAAATATAAAATAAAATTGAAAAAAGTAAAAATCGACTTTGATTATTCAATGGTAATAAAAATAATTGTTCAACCAACTAGTATAGTTAAAAAAACAACAAAATACAACTAACTTTTGAAAAAATTTATAAAATCGTACAAAAATACAATGTAAATGTTCACAAAATACAATTAATATACAACTAACCTTAAAAAAAATTAAATTCATACCAATGTGAATATTCACACTGCAACATGAAATAAAATGAAAAGGAAAAAAATGACTATTTCAATTGTTTAATGATAATAAAAATGATTGTTCAAACAATAAGTATGGTAACAAATAACCAATAATATGTGAACATTCATATCTTACAAAATATATAATTATGTTCATATTTATATTCCAATACTTATTTCTCAAACTTTCAAACAATGTGAAATGTAAACATTGACACTGATTGACCCAAAAATAGAAACAATGGCAATAATAGAATTAGAAATTCAAATATATATATATATATATATATATCACCTACATCTTCATCTTCATCTTCATCATCATCTTTATCATTATCACTATCATTAACAATCTATGCAATTTTAACATTCCACCAATCCAAATCAAACCAAACTCACATTTGAAGAATATGTTTATAACAAAATTGATTAGACATAAACAGAGTTTCGACGGACAACAATGGAGAAATATAGAGTTTCAAACACAGAGCAACAATGGATGCACACAAAGTGACAATGGAGGAACATAAAGTTTCACCGCAATAATGGAGGAACATAATATTATTTCACTACCATATGTAAACTATAGTTTCTAAATCCTACCAAATAGAAAGTTTCAAAACCCTAGCACAATGAAATAATACCACAAATGTGAATAAAACTGGAAAAAAAAAACGTAAATAATGATAACTACCAAAATAGAGGTAACAACAAAAAAGAAATGTGTATACCTTTTTTTTATGTAATACATATCAACAATAGTCATAATGGTATAATAGTCCAACAAATAATATAAATCAAGAAAAAATGACCTCATGGAATAAAAATATAAATACATGGAACTAACTTTATAATTTTCTTTCGTAGACTTATTGGATTAAAACACTTCTAAATGTGATTTATCAATAATAAAAATAAAAAAAAACCCTTTTTTCTAATGAGCATTGTTATATAAGTTCAAAAATTAAACCTAATTTTTAAGTCATATGATGTGGCAATCAATTATGATATCTAAGATAACACTCTCTTTCATATTTTTTTCAATTATCAATAAATTATATCACTTACATATTATTAAATTTAAAAAATGAATTTATATATCATTTTCTTAAGCGTGATCAAACGCAATCAATTCTTAGAATTAATAGATACAAATATGAATGCATTTTTCTCATAGATAGGAGTGAAAGAGACTTGTATAGATATCAAACACGTACATATATTGAAAGTCTAAACTGATATTGACATATATATAGCTGCATTAGAAGAAGTCACCATTTTAAGTGTGAAAACCTAGTGTTTTATGATGATTGTTTCGAATGAAAACAAGCGCGTATGGTATAAATAATTGATGAAAATTGAACACGGATTCAAAAGATTTGATTACACAAAACATATGGAAACAAATTATAAAACAAACAAATGAAATAAAACAAGAATTTTTAGAATGAGTGACTCTGATTGATAGTTGGTCAGGGAAGATGCATGCATTAATATTAATTTTTCGGAAGAGTAATTTTATGGAGTATCTAAAAAGTATATATATTTATTATTTGATGTGTCATCTTACTTGTCATCTATTTGTTGGTGGTTACTATGAATACAACATGACATCCATTACACCAGTGCCGTGTGTGATGACACATTATTTGATCAAAAAAATTGGTTATTGCAACATTACTTACCATAACAAATTGTGATTTCACAGACACAAATTAAGAATAAAATCACTTTTAGTAGACAAAATAATTTAGACGCAAAAGTATTATTGTTGTACTTTAATGATAAAATTGGATATTTTGTGATAAATTAATATCATTTTGGCACTAAAATTTTCGTCTAAAAGATTAAATCTTTTTTGCATAAAATTATGTTTTCAAAAATTCTATCGCTAAAGGGTTTTTTATTTTTTTTGTTAATTTTTCAGAACGATCTTTTAGTACGACTTGCCTGGCATCAGGAATTGGTCTCATGATGTTTTTTGTAACAAAACTTTTACCTTTAAAAACGAAAAAGTTTATTTTTAGAAATTATTTTATGTTATTATGATTCTTTCCATAGTTTATGATTATATAGTTAACCCTTCTTTCATAATAAATAAAGCATAACAAGTGTTTTTTTTTTTTTTTTTTTCACACATACACACACATACACCTAATAAATAAATAACTCAATTCAGATTGAAGGTTATAGATTCAAACACCAAATCTGTAAAGATTTTTGGTCAAAGAGTTAGATTCATAGATAAAAAAAAAACTACACAACCAAGGCGTTTTAGCCTAGTTGACTAATCCTTTAATTAAGGTCTCATTTACTAATATTACTTTTTAGTTTAAAAATTAGAAAGTCATTAAAAAAAATCAAAAAGTCAACAACTTATACCAAAAGTCAAAGATTTTTTTTTCTCTCTACTTTTTACATGTATTTTCGTAAAACACCAAAAAGTTATTCTAAACATATTAATTTTTTTTACCTCATATTTTAGCCAAAAAATCAAAAAGTTACTAAAATAACCTGCTCCCAATCGAGGCCTTAGTCTTTCTTAAGGGGAGGTTTTGGGTTTCACTCTTAGGAGTGAAATGGAGGGGCAATATTTTTTTACAATGTATTTGGATGTGAGGTTCAACTCTTCCGTGATACTTATCTTATAATTAACCACTGACTTTCGCCAATAAAAAAATGAATAAATAAATAAACTTCACATGATAAAGAAATTTTTAAATGGTGTGCAAGTTCTGTTTCACTTCTAGGCTTCGTTTGGGAAGTAATTTTTTTGACTTTTTAGCTTTTTTTACTATTTTAGCCTGGAGCTAAAAAGTCTTATTTGAGAAGGATTTTTGGTTTTTTTTTTTTTTGTGAGAAAAAGAATGTAATAATTATGGGTTGGATGTGATATTTTGTCTTATTAACCTAAAAAGCCTGTTTTATTTTTTGTGACTATTTTAATCAAAAAAAATCCTCAAACCCTAATATTTGCTCAAAGACTTGGATTCATATATTAAAAAACTTCACATGATAAATAAATTTTTAAATGGTGTGTAAGTTCTGTTTAACATCTAACTAAATATAATAATAATTATTATTACGTAAATTTGGACACTGTTTAACATCTAACTAAAAATAATAATAATAATTATTACGTAATTTATTTTTTTATTTTTTTTATCAGGTGAAAAAAGAGGCTCTGAGGTGTCATCATGGCCCTTGTGGGCCCTGACCCCGGGGTAACCAGTTGCCAGTCAAGAATATTAAACCCCACTAAGTGAGAGACCCACCACCAGAGTACTAATGAAGCTCACGCTATACGCCACAGGCCGCCGAAAATTTGAAGCGGAGTACAGAGGAAAGGTTCTCAAAGAGAATACTTCCACCTCCCCCAAGATTCAACCATGGGTCAAGCCTGTGGAGATGAGGTGCTTTCTCCACCAGGCCACCACTCCTGATGGTAATTATTACGTAAATTTGGACACACGAATCATCTTAGACGGTGTCCTTGAGGGCAGCAGACGACTCCATCAAAAAAACGCCTCATCAACATCATGATAATAATAATAAAAATAATAATAATAATCCTATAACTAATGTATTTTTTTTCTCAATTCATCCAGTATTTCTGTAAAACAATTCAAAATATTTTTGAACAAATTAATTAACTAAATTAACCCTTCAATGCCCTAATCATCTCAAACTTTAATAAGTAGTACAACAAATCAGCTTGCTTGGTTCTATTTTTTCAAAAATACTTTTCAGAAAATTTTACTTTCTTGTTTTTCATATTTTTTTTGTTTTTACTGAATTTTTTTAATATTTTAAGCAATTGTTTTTATTTTTTAGACATACCTAACATAAATATACCAAAAAAATATTTTTTTTTTTGAAAAAAACCTTTTAAAAATTCACTAAGGCCCCGTTTGGAGACTTACTTTTTTAGCCAATTAGCCAAAAAACTACTAAATTAGCCAAACAGCCAACAACTCATACCAAAAAGTCAAAGATTCTCTTTTCTCTCTACTTTTTGCACATCTTTTCGTAATTAGCCAAAAAGTCATCCCAAACATACAAATTTTTTTTACCTACCTTTTTAGCCAAATAGCCAAAAAGTTACTAAATTAGCCTGTTCCCAAACGAGGCCTAAATACCAAAAATACAAAAAAAAAATACGAGAATTCAATAGATTTTTTGTATTTTTATGTATTTATTAATTTTTTAAAATATTTTTTCACAATTTTTTACTTTTTAGATACATCACAGTAAACTGCATCTAAAAAAGTAAAAAAATTGTTTAAAATTTTAAAAATATTCACTAAAAACAAAAAAAACACAAAAAGCAAAAAACTCAGTTTTCGAAAAACTTAATCCAGAAAACTCAAACTAAATAATACACTGAATACTTTTACCAATTTCGTATTTTTAATTGGTTTCTGTCACGACCCAAACTCGCCCCTATAGGTTTAGCACCGTAACCGACCAGTAATCCGTGATTACCAAAGGCCTGCTTAACAGTAATAACAGTAATACAAAGTACAGAGACTGGCGGAAGCCAGAACAGTAAATGAAAAATGTCCAATGAGCTGTGACAGTCTGTATGCAAAAAGACTTTTCATAACACATTCACATTCGGAACAAAAGCAGTATACAGGCATTCAGGTTAGGGACCAAATCCCTACCATAACAGTACAGTACAAGTCTATACATTATTACAAAACAGAGACAGAAGGGTGAACTGAGACACCCCAAACGAGCCTAAGTTTGGACACACTTGGAATCTCGCAGTAAGGCACGTTGGTTGGCTTGACAAAAAGGCAGTTTAACCCAACGCTCCTAGCTCCGATCCGGTGCCTGGACACCTATATATATATATATATATAAACAGTGAGCTAAAGCCCAGTGAATAACAGTTGTGTATAGATGTTAAAAATGAATATCCTTTCAGTCATTAAACAGTCATATCAGTCATTTAGAAACCATAGCAGTTATATGTGGTACATCCAATAGCAAACAGTATAGTAGGTCTTAACAGACCGAGCAGTCAGTTGATTGCCATCATAACAGTAAACAGTAGTGGTTCCAAACATGGGAACCGACAGAGATCTCTGTGACAGTAGTAGTAACAGTACAGTAACAATAAATTACTATGAATGTCACGAATACAGTTTACAAATAAGACAAACATTCATTCGTTAAACAATAACGTTTCAGTAAACAGAACAGTTGATCATTCAGAAAATATTCATAATTGAACATATCTTTACAACATTGTTACTCGCAGAGCACTGGGTTATAAACAACTAATGAGCATTCTCGGATGCCAACCCTACAGTTACAGAACGAACACACACTAAGTTATACACTTGGGTTTAATAACTTAACCCCTTACTTGACTCGGTGTGGTTCTAGATCAATAACCTCATTAAGATGCCTTAAACTAGACCTAGGAATGCCTAGGATGAAATGAGGATGCAAAGATGTACTTTAAAACACTTTTCAAAATTTTCAGAAAACAGGGGTCTTGCTCGAGCGTGGATTTCTACGCTCGAGCGGACATGCAGACAAAAGATCTCCGCTCGAGCGGACTGCAAACTCAGGAAAAAGTACTGGATGCATGCAATTCACGCTCGATGGGCGCTCGACCTCCGCTCGAGCGTGAGACACAAGTCCTCGCTCGAGCGTGCATTCCCTCGCTCGAGCGGACTGTGAACATATGAAAAGTTCTAGATACACGCATTTCACGCTCGAGCGTTACTTTCCCCGCTCGAGTAGGATGCATGTACTCAGAGTGTACGCTTGAGCGTGAAATCTTACGCTCGAGCGTGGGTCCAAAATCTGAAATTTCCAAATTGAACCTCCAAGCTCAAATTCAACATTTCAAACATCAAATCCGATCCTTTTGGGCTAATTTTATGGAAAACACTTTAAAACTCATAATATGACATGTTTCAAAGATCAATTCGCAAAATCAAAACCCAAAGGTAGTTCAATTAAACACAAATCCAAACAAAACTTCATGAACATAATGTATATGTAACATGCAAGTGTTCAGTTGAAATCAAAGCTTCAAATACCTGGTCAAATGAGTCAATTCACTCAAAAACATGATGAATTCATGGACCATAGCTACGATATAGACATGCATGTAAGAATTTCCATTAAAACAACCTCAAAACTCACCAATGTGTACATGCATGCATGATTCAAGCTTCAATTCAACAATTTAAAACCAATTCTAGACTTAGATCACTAATGGCTCATGGACCATGTAAGATACAACTAGAATTCAAGTTAAAGAAGATGATTCTCCTACCTTAGGTCTTCAATTTCAAGAATAGAAGCTCAATTCATGCAATTATCCTCCAAATCTCCTAATTCTCCAAGTAATTCTCTAGATGAAACAATTCTCTCTTAAGTCTCTCTCTCTCTCGGTTTTGGCCTAGAAAAATGGCTGAGATAGTGTATCCAAATTGAAATGAACTAATGGCCTAAAGATGCCCACTCAATGGCAAAAGGGTAATAAACTCATTTAATGTAATTCAACATTATTTAATCCAATTTAATCATACTAAATCAAATTTCAATTAAGCATACCATCAAATCACATAAATTCTAATTAACATGAAACACTAATCAATTTCAGATTCGGTCGCCAGATGAAACAATTCTCTCTTAAGTCTCTCTCTCTCTCGGTTTTGGCCTAGAAAAATGGCTGAGATAGTGTATCCAAATTGAAATGAACTAATGGCCTAAAGATGCCCACTCAATGGCAAAAGGGTAATAAACTCATTTAATGTAATTCAACATTATTTAATCCAATTTAATCATACCAAATCAAATTTCAATTAAGCATACCATCAAATCACATAAATTCTAATTAACATGAAACACTAATCAATTTCAGATTCGGCCGCCGATAAGGCCTTCAATTCACAGTTCGACACTTAAAACATGAACAAATCAATTAACAATCAAACAGATAGAAATGCGTTTAAACTAATACACTCAATCAATCAGTTCAGAATGTCAGTCAAATCAGTTACTTAATCATGTTCAGTCATAGTTTAGCAGTAATTAGTGGTATTATCAGTAAACAGTGGTGAGGGTTGTCACAGTTTTTTTCTTTACCTTTGTTATTCTGATCTTACAAAAGAATTTATAAATAGGAAACGGTTCCCTGCAGTTCAAATTTTGGACTAGAGGGTGTTGTTTGGGCTCATAAAGCCTATCATAATTCATATTTCAATGATCTGAACGTTCATTTTGTCAAGTATTTCATATATTTCATTCACACAAAAAATTAGATCGATCTGATAATTGTAACTTGTTTAATTTTTCACTAAAAAAATAAACAGCAATTGTGTTTTTAAAAATAAACTATATATTTTTTTAGTCACAAACACAATAAATTAAACAAATTATAGTTATCGGATTGACCTAATTCTTTTTTTTCTTTTCTTTTTTGTAGACGAAATACATAAAGTGTCCGATAAAATGAACGGTTCAAATCATCGAAATGAGACCCGTGGTGGACCTCACGAACCCAAACAACGCTCTCGAGTCCAAAATCTGGATTTTGTTACTTAATTTTATCTTCGTTAATTTGAGCTCTCTGATTTTCACCCTTTAAACGCATAGGAGTCTGTTTCATTAAATTAAAAAATATAATTACAAAAAAAAAGTAATTATTTTTTTTTTGCATATATTTAGCTAAGATAATTTTTTTATGAGAAAGTTTTTAGAGAATTGGAAAGTGAGATACCATCTAGTTACTTGCACTAGAAAAAATGATGAAGTTATCTTACTGATATATGTTTTATATGAAATTCAACTTTTACTTTTCACCACTCTTTCTAAGCAAATACAAATATATATATATGTATAGGATTGGGCAACCTTCTACTCCACTATTGAATTGGACGATACTGTCTAGACTCGTGAAATTTATCATAAATTTATTTTGATAATGTAATCGTTTATTTTATATAGTCTATATTATTTATATAAAAAATTAAATTGATTCAATTCTCATCCTATTTAATTTATTGTGTTTTTTACTAACAAAATAAATAATTAATTGATATAATTTTAAAATTTAAGTATTTTAATTAAAATAATTAAAAATTTAAGATTTAATTAATTATCTGTTCAAAATCAGAATTTTTTTGTTTTTTGTTTTTTAATTTACATAATATTAATATTAGAAATCTATCTCATAGACGTCCCAAGCAATAAAGAAGATAGCTCAATGAGCATGGAGTTGATCGCAAATTCTGGGCGGTTTGCTCTCCATATCAGTCATTTGGGTTAGAGAGTTAACCTATCTCTTTCATTTTTTATATTTATTTATTTATTTATTTAATTATTTTATTTTATTGGTGCGTGGCAAGTTTTAGTTTATGAAGTAATTATTCTATATTTGTAAAATATTAATTTTTTTTTTAAAGTTCCAGATATTGGGGGTATTTGTTTCAGCTTTTCAGAGTCAACTTATGGCTTTTAGCTTTGAAAAAATTATTTTGGACTGTTTGGTTAAACTTATTTTAAACAGCTTCTGATTCTAACAGCTTATTTTAACTCAAAAAAGCTGATTCTGAGAAGCTGATTCTGAGAAGCTGCTCAACCCTTGCTTCTGATTATCAGCTTCTGCTGTGGACATGTTAATTTATAATTATACTCTTAAATTTAGGGTTATACTCTTAAATTTTTATTTTTTTATTTTTTTAAAAATAAAAAAAAAAGACTCAAATGGACTATAGATTATTATTATTTTTTTTATGAGAAATGTAGACAAACAAAAAATAAAAATTAATTGAAAAAGTTATTTCACAACTTATTTAACAAACACTACTCAGCAACTTAAATCTATAATCCAACAAGTACACCAAACAGATTAACAACTTCTGATTAAAGTCACAATCTATAATCTGTTAAGTTATAATCTATAAGCTGTTTTAACAGCTACACCAAACGGGGCCATTAAGATTTTATAATATAAAAAATACTCAATATCGATGTAGAGAAAATTCGATTAAGAAAATTTCTTTAGACACTGTCTAGAAAGTCTAGAGAAATTTTCTAGAGAGTGGGAAGTCCAGAGAAATATTGGACTTCCTAGAGAATTTCTTTGGAAATTTCTTCTTAGAAAATTTCTTCCCAGAGAGAATCACATCTTTCTCAAAATTCTTCACAATCTCAAGCTTTAATACCTTATCATCACCAGCCAGAAAAAAATTACTCCCTTTAGTACGTAAATGAGATGAAATTCACTTCCCCCAACAATCCAAATCAAAATTCAGTTTCATTCTAGTACTTGTTTATCATTCCATATAGATCACCAAGCAAATCACTATTACATATATAAGATCATTTACAAACCAAAAAGAGCTACTTTAAAATCAATGAAAACAAAACTAACTAAACAGAAAAGTAGACATTTATACAAATACATAACGTGCATATATCAAGATACATAAGATCACTAGAGAAAATTATTTTAACCAAACCAGATAATTTTTAACCAAATCAGAGAAATTTTAGCACAAATTTCTCTATGTTTGTTCACCGAGTATTGAAATTTCTCAGGCGAAAACAACCTAAAGGCTAAAAAAATATTATTTTTCACATTTTTGAAAATTTCAACATAATCTCAATAACCAAACAGTCAAAAAACCATACCTGATACCCTTCCAAGTACAGTAAGTAGCTGCAGACTGTATAGTAATCCCATTTTCTCTATCCAAATCCATCGAGTCCATCTTCACCTTAACTCCATCTTTCCCTCTAAACCTCATGAATCTCATGAATTCTTCCCATATAGAACAGAATTCGCTCCATCAGAGTCGTTTTCCCAAGATCGATGTGTGCTGATATTCACTACAAGAAAAAATACTTTTGGCGACCACCTATTTTTTTTGGTCGCAAATAGTCCACTTTCTGTGACCAAAATTTAACTTTTGGCGACCGCAATTTTTTGGTCGTGGAAAATCACCTTTTGGCGACCAAAAAAAAAAGGTTGGTAGCGAAAAGTATACCTATTGGCGACCAAAGACTTTTTTGGTCGCGAAAGATCACCTTTTGGAGACCAAAAAAAAAGTTGGTCACAGAAAGTATACCCTTTGGCGACCAAAAAAAAAAGTTAGTCGCGGAAAGTATACTAATGGCGACCAAAGGCTTTTTTGGTCGCAGAAGATTACCCTTTGGCGACCAAAAAAAAAAAGTTGATTGCGGAAAGTATACTATTGGTGACCAAAGGCTTTTTTGGTGGCAGAAGATCACCTTTTGGCAACAAAAAAAAAAAGTTGGTCGCGGAAAGTATACTATTGGCGACCAAAGGCTTTTTTGGTCGCGGAAGATTACCCTTTGGTGACCAAAAAAAAAGTTGGTCGCGGAAAGTTATGGAGGGATAAATTTAAAAAAAAATGATACTACTGTAATTACATGTTATTTTTCTGTTTAGGCATTAAAAGTTTTATAAAATAATATATAACCAAAATTTTATGGGTTATATATATTTTTTGTCAAATATGAACAAGAAACATGTTATTGGCAGAGTGGATTTGGTGCATGGTGACTCCTTGGTCAGGAGTTCAAGTCTCAAGCAGCACAAAAGAATTATTTTTTTTTGGTCAAGGCGCTGACTTTTGGGGACCAACTTATCTTTGGTCGCTAAAAGTTTACTTTTGGCTAATATGAATTGGACTTTCCGCGACCAAAAAGGTTGGTCGCGAATGGTCACTTTTAGCGACAAAAGGCTTTTTTGGTCGCAGAAAACTATCTGTGACGAGGCTTTAGCGACCAACTCGCGACCAACATATTTTGGTCGCAAAAAGGTTTTACTGACCAAATATGGTACTTTTCGCGACCAAAATGTTGGTCACGGAAAGTGTTTTTTCTTGTAGTGATTCTGATATTCTGGAGCTTCTCCATCGGCTCCTTCCACCATACGTCATTCTCCTCCTTCACCCGGGCGGCATAGCCGAAAGAAAACCAGTGGAGATGGAAGTTTCCAGTGAGAAGAGCAAAAATCGGAGACAAGAATGGGCATGGAGGTGGTGGTGGGAATGGAGATAGGAGAGAGAGAGAAGAGAAGAGAGAATGCAAAAATAGGTATTAGGGTTCAGTAGGACTCATTTTGGTGGGTGAGATATATGGGAGTGGGTGAGGGACCTTAGACATCACAAAATAATATTGTAGATTTCTTTCATTACTAAAAATGGGAGAGGGATCTTACACTAATTTTCTCTGTAAAGATATTAGCCGACACAATTATGTATTATTTCATATCCATTTGATAATTTCTGTTGAGGAATATTATTTTACTTGTAACAAAATTTAAATCTTTAATTATATGTAGAGTTTTGATAATCCTAATTAATTCTATCATCTTATCTTATTATTGTTTGGAACACCAAAATTAAATACTGAACAAAATAAATATAAGCAGGGCCATGGTCTCTATAAAAATAAAAATATTACATATAGCCTCCGTTTGGAAAGTGGTTTGGCTTTTTGGCTATTTTAGCCTGGGCTAAAAAGTTTGGTTTGGGAAGAGTTTTTTGACTTTTTGGCTTTTTTGGCTTTTTTTGTGAGAGAAGAATGTAATGATTATGGGTTGGATGTGATATTTTGTTTTTTGTGGCTAAAATAGCCTATTTTGTTTTTTGTGGCTAAAATAGCTAAAAAAGCCCCGTTTAACTCTTGCCAAACGGAGGCATAATTATATTTCTTATTATATTTTCAAACATCTAAGTTACATATTAAATTTTAAACTATTCATAATAAAATATATGAACCGAGTCTTATACCGATATGGATGTGAGACCCATGGCTCATTAATTTAACGAGAAATTGTAAATTCAGTGGTATAATAAAAAAAATTGCACTACAGATAGAATCTTTTTTAATGTAATTCTAACACATATGAAAGATTAGTACCATACATAGAAAATTTACACCATCATACTACCCACTGATTTATAATTTCTTCTTAATTGATATTAAGATCTCACTCATAGCATTACACTATTGATTTATTATTTTATTTTTTTCAAGTAAAATTTTTGTTAATTTAGTTATATATATTTTAAACTTGATTATTGTTATTTACCATTTTTTTCTCCGTTTCACAACTGCACCGAGATGTCAATTTTCCCGCTTACTTAACATCCCCAACTCCATCTGTCCAAACGCGTCCCTTCCGTTCCTCCTTCCAAATGAACCTCCACCCCCTATACTCCCCTCCTCCATCTCCCACCCCATCCTCCTCATCCCCTTCCCCAACTCTCCCTCTCTCTCCCTCCCAATCTCCACCCAAATCCAAAACACCAAAAACTAAAAGAGCAAACAAATACAAATTCACCAAAAGGACCAACCCATTGTTGATGGTTTTTGACAACACGATGGGTTGGCTCTCCGAAGTCGGCTCTCGCGTTGGCGATAACCTCAAACGCTCTCTCACCGCCGAATCCAAGCGCTCTTCTTCTGCAACGCACTACCTCGGAATTCTCTCATTCGAGACCGCTAAAACCATGTCTCGATTGGTTTCTCTCTACAAATCTCTCGATGACATTGAGCTTGTGAAACTCAAAAAAGAGGTCACGAAATCGAAAGGCGTAGCCTTTTTGAATTCCAAGGATGAGGTCTTTCTCTTGAGCCTCGCTTGTGCCGAGAAGATTGAAGATCTCGATAAAGCCGCCACCACGGTGGCTCGATTAGGCCATAAGTGCTCTGATTTTGGCTTGAATCGATTCGACCTTGTTTACACCGATCTCAAACTGGGTATAATTGATTTGGGTAAATTGGAATACGCATCGAAAGATACAGAGAAGAGGATTGACAAGATGGAGAAGCTTGTTTCTGCAACTTCTCGCCTTTACACCGCCTTGGAAGCTCTATCTGAATTGGAAGTTTCGGAACGAAAGCTCAAACAATGGAAGCTAAATAGCCGAGTATTGCAATCGAATCCCACGAATTTCGATCTCTTCAATAAGAAAATTTCGTATCAGAGAAAACAGGTTCGCCATTTCAGAGAAATTTCACTATGGAATCAGACATTCGACAAGAGCGTTGGCCTAATGGCTCGCATAGTCTGCATCGTTTATGCTCGAATTTGTCTCGTATTCGGCCCCTACCTTTCATTCCTACCATGCGTATCGTTGCGAAACATAAAATCTTCGCAACAGAAAGATATCATCAGATTTCAACCAGAGTATTGCTTAATCGAACCCATTAAAGATCAAGTACAGATTACTTCACGATCGGGTCCAATTCCAACCACATCGAAACGAAGTTTGATCCGATTTCACAGCCAGAAATCGCTGCTGTTTTTGAAAGAAGACTCGTGTTTGGGTTCTACGAACAGGGTGTTCCACGCGGCTGGGCCATCGACGGTGGGTGGTTCGGGGCTTACAATGCGATACGCAAACGTAATTCTATTGGCAGAGAGGTACTTAGACTCTGCAGTGACGATCGGAGACGATGCCCGTGAAGATTTGTACATGATGTTGCCGGAGAATTTAAGAATGTTGGTGAAATCAAAGCTGGCGAAAAATGCCAGGGCGGTGGGGGCCAGGGCCACGGTGGTTGGGGATGATGACGTGTCGTTGGCGGAGGGGTGGAGGGAGGCGTTGAAGGAATTAATGGGGTGGCTTTTGCCGATGGCGAAAGACACGGTGAAGTGGCAGGCGGAGAGAAATTTTGAGAAAATGAAGTTTGATTCGAAGCCGTCGGTTTTGTTGCTGCAGACATTTCATTTTTCCGATAAGGAGAAGGCGGAGGCCGCCATCGCGGAGGTGTTGGTGGGGATGAGTTGTATTTATTGGTACGAGAATCGACGGAATTGTGATGACGGTGGTTCTGGTGGCGGTAGTGATGTTGTTGGGTATAGATCGCCTGTACTTGGTGCACGGTGCTCTTTTGATGGAATAGGTTGGAGTTTAGCCTAAAAAATATATCCTTATATTTACATACAATATACATGTATGAATTTCATTTTTAAGTTGATTTGTATGATTGTATGATTGTATTGATTTTAGTTGGGGTTGAGTTGGGGAAGAAAATCTCTATTAGATTGTAATAGGAATCAGTGTTTTTTTTTTTTTTTTTTTTCCACAATTGTATTGAATGATATAAAAGTGGTTCTTATTTCAAATTGCTTTGTTGTTTACTTACATTTTGATTTGGTAGAATGTAAGAAAATGAGGATTTTCAAGAAAAGCAATCATCTTGTTTGTTTTCAAATGTGTTTTCTTGCTTTTTTGTTTTCAATGTTTTTCTATTTTATTTTATACTTGAATTTATTTTTCATCTATCTTAATGGATCATAGTATTAAAGAGAGAAAAGCTACCATGTGCATTCAAAAAATGATACATGTATATACCATATATAAAAAGTACAACTTTTACTACAAAATGTGTACTCCAAGATTTAGTAAAAAATTTTAAGAAAAATGAATTGGACTCCCTCAAGGAGGCACGCCTTTTGACTCCATCTCTCTCTCTCTGTGATTGACCAGTTTTTCTTTTTTCTTTTTTTTCCCCCTCCTCCAATCACCACCCGCCACATGTGTGTGGGGTAGTGGGGGTGGTGATAATCACTTCCCAAATTTTAAATCAAGACATCTCAAGTAATTGTTCCATAAATCTGGAAGTGTCTTGAAGTATTTTTCATGTAATACTCTAAACCAAGACATAGTGAAACATTTCCTAATCAAATACTATTGACTCATTTTTATTAAGGAGTTGAGATATAAAAAAAAAACTTACCTATTATGTTTTATAGTTTTTCATAAACTGGAACAATATGTATATAATGTCTGAGATTACTAATAATTTTGTAGTTTTGACTTCTTATTTTGAGACGAGTAAAATTTTGGAGAAATGTGGAGAGAGCAATTAGTTCAAGAGAAGCTTTTCAAAAAAAAAAAAATCTACAATCATTTGGAACAATTGATTAGACTCGTCAAATGCTTTATTTTCATTGTTTCTATTTTTGATAAATGATAAGATACAAAATATAAGAAAAAGTTCCAGTTTTAAAACAAAACAAAACCCAAAAACCAAAACCAACCTTCTGTCAATGCAAAGTCAAAGACCAAGAAAACAGACGATGCAAATGAAATCATAAAAACATGGTGGAGTTAGGAACTAACATAAAAAGGATAGCTTTTGATGGGTGCCAACCGTCTCAATTATGACAACGTGAGGTTGAAGAACCATCCATTGACACTAGCTATTGCATTAAGGTGGTGTTTAGGAATTGATTTTTTTAATTTTTTATTAAAAAAAATAAAAACAAGTGTTGGACATTTTGTAATAATTTTTAGTTATTTGATTTTTTCAATTTGTTTCCAAACACCACCTAACCTAGGTCTAGGAACTAGACTTTCATTTTTAGATTTGTGACATCAATAAGCGTGTCTAGTGAAAATTAAAAATGTACATTATGAGGTTAATATGTAAAATAAATTTGAATTATATATGTTTTTAAATAAATTTTTTAAATTTATAATATTAATGCTAGTTGTTGGACCTTAATGGCCGGCCCCACCCACGTATAATTTGCGTCAAAAAGATAGGATCATTTTTTATTATTATTTTTTTATTACTAGGATATCTTTAAGGTTGAAATAATGCTAGAATTTTATTATTTTTTACATAATTTTATGAACTTTTACATATATTTATATTAGTGGTAACCCATGCAATATACGGTGTAGACGCGTCCTCGGGCCTCGCTACAGTTCGGACTCAATTGGTATCACGGTCCTGTATCTAATCTCGCGAAGTGCAATGCAAGACCGATGAATCATTAAAGAGTCCAAATCCGGCAAATCGTTTTTGAAAACAGATTTTTTTGAAAGAAGTGCCAAACATGGACTGCTTTACCAGATACAGAGTCGCCACCTAAATATTTTATTTTAGAAAATTTAGGAAACCCTGACTCGTTGCCTAAGGCCACGTATCCGTCATCACCAAAGTTGCCTCAGCTCGGGAACTTGGGTACGATTGGGGAAGGTCACTTCGTGAGCACCCCCGCTCATCCGATCAAAGATCAGCCTCTACTAACCATGATATCTAGTTTTGAAAACATTATGCGTTCTTATTCCGGTTATTAACCTAGATTTACATGTGATGCGCACAGTATACAAGTATAGACTAGGTCGCCTGAATTGGAACAAAACATTTCATGTTTGTTTATTTGAAAATGGTTTGATGGTGCTACCCGCAAGTAGGCTAAAATGTGGATTTGCCACCCTCAGGTGGGCTTAGAAAACATGATTTTGCCATTATGTAGTGGGCTTAAAACTCGCAGTCGATGAATTATTCCAATTCAAATAACCCAACCTTCACCCACAGGCATTTAAGCAGTTATATCAAATAAGCACATAGCCTCATGGTAAGCATGCTATCATGGCAGTCACTCACACACATGCAAGGATGCTAAAGCATAAGTACTTACCGAGCACTCCAAGCCAAAACAGAAGCTCTGTTAGAAATCCATGCATGATCCTAACTATACAGAAATGCCTAATGCAACACATGCAAAATGCAACTAAGATAGGCTTGGCTATTTTAAACATGGCATATGATGATGTTACAGCTAATACGTATTCAATTTGAAATTGAAATACAAATGCAGTTAGTATGGTGCGCCGAGCCCGGTGCATGCAATACAGATGAATGAATGCAAACATGCTATCATACTGTATGCTAATTGAAATATGCCCTAATCTAACCATCATAAGCTGGTAAATAAAAGGGAAAAAGACGTGGGGTTGGAAGACATACATCACACGCACGCACGCACACTTATTACAGTTGCGCCCTCGCTCGGAGGGTCCGAATAAATAATACAGTCCGAATAAATAATTACAGTCCAGAATGAATAATTAAATATTACAAAACGCTAATTAGTTAACAAATTAACTAGGAAAGCGATAAACTAGCATATAAGCCTATGGACTGCCTCGGCTCTGTTCCGAATGGTGGAATGATGCATGCTTGAATTGCCTGGCACGAAAATCCATTGCGATGTCCCGATTCACCTCTGTTTGCAATTTTTCTCGGAATATTGTGCAAAGCTCCAGAAGGCCGCTGATTTATGATTTACTGCAACAAAGAGCAACAAAGGGGCATGGCAAAGTATTTTCACATATGTATGCATGACTACTTTTCGGGGAGTGTAGTCCTCGATCCTCATGCCATCAATCACGCATATCGATGCATGATGGCCGAGGAGTCGAATTGCACGACTCGATGTGAAATGAATGCACATGGAAACGCAACAAGACCTAAACTCCATCATGGGTAATCCGGAGTGTTGGCGACCGGGAATTAAGACACGTTCCATCACTCGGAGTACGAAAGGTCCCTCGTTTCCTGTGCTTGGGCTAACTCCTATGTAACGCCCCGACCCTTTACACGTCATCGATATTGTCCGCTTTGGGCCATGCCCGCACGGATTTGTTCTTCCCAGTGGGTCACCCATCCTAAAACTACTCCAGCCTAAGCACGCTTAACTGGGGAGTTCTAATAGGGATTTCACCACTTGGGAAAAGGCCTCGATGCTATATAAGGGTCTAGGTTTTTACTTTTATAGCCCAAGAACTCCCCCTCCATTCCCGATGTGGGACACCGGGGCCTTACAATCCACCCCCATAAGGCTGCACGTCCCCGTGCAGTAGCCTGCCAGCTCGCAAGCCAGCCCACATGCACCGAGAGACGCCAGGGGCCCACACTCGGTACCCCGGAGAGTCGGCTCTGATACCATTTGTAATGCCCCGACCCTTTACACGTCATCGATATTGTCCGCTTTGGGCCACGCCCGTACGGATTTGTTCTTCCCAGTGGGTCACCCATCCTAGAACTACTCCAGCCTAAGCACGCTTAACTGGGGAGTTCTAATAGGGATTTCATCACTTGGGAAAAGGCCTCGATGCTATATAAGGGTCCAGGTTTTTACTTTTATAGCCCAGGAACTCCCCCTCCATTCCCGATGTGGGACACCGGGGCCTTACATCCTATCCCAAACACAATGCAAATGAGATGGCATACACAATGCGACTAACATACAACCTAGCATACGCAATGCTATGAAATGACATACACAATGCACGACGCAACATGACATACACAATACTCTAACATACAACCTAACATACGCAATGCTATGAAATAGCATACACAATGCATAATGGACTTACACCAACATGAGTGGACCTCAGCCACACTCACATCAGTGGCCATAAGATGAAAATGAGACCACCGAAATGCGTACACATATGCATGCAAATCGAGGACCAAACCTAAGGCACAACGTGCAACTCTAATAAGGCATGGCAAGGCATGCAACATGGCATTCAAACATGTAAATTTCAGCACTGAAATATGATGCAAAACGATCTCGAATCATGGATATATGGCACCCGATGCATGAGATGAGCCCCGAAATTTCAAAATTAGGCACATGTATTGACTTGTAGCTATACAAAGCATGCATTATTTGACCATAAAGCACAAAGACAGAGCCAAGGCAGTCCCAAAATATGAACATTTCTAGTTCAAAGAATGACCAAAAGACGCTAGCGTGATGGACTAAAATAGCATGCAACTTTGACTAGCAAACATGGTTTACATGGCATGCATATGAAGCATATGAAATCTCACCAAACCAGAAAAAATCAGTGAATAAAACATGCCAAAATATGTTCAAATAATCACTGAAATGTGGCCAACATGTGCAAAAATGAGGGGCTTCTTTGGAAGGGCATACAGGGCATAATTAAGCACATGCATCAAGGACACTTAGCATGGCACAACCAACTCTGGAAATCAAATATGATAGCCCTAAAACTCACTAAATTGGGCCTGAAATTGGTCTAGGGAACATGCAAAGAAAGGCCTCTTTGAAGGGCCTTGAATGGGATTAGTCTACACATGCAACATAGACCTAAAATATGGCAAAATGGGCCTCAGACAGAGCCAAGGCAGGCTTGAAAACCCTCAGAATGAGGCCTGTAAAGTGACTTCGATGCATGCAAAATAGGGTCCCTTTGGAAGGCCTAAAAGATCTCCAACCAAGACAAGGAGAGAGGGGGTCACCACCCTCTAATTTTGGCCCAGTGGCTAAGAGGCCAAACCATGGCCAATGCAAGTGCTCTAATGCATAGCCTTAATTATGAAGGAATGAAGCATGCATAGGGGAAGATGACCCCAAACAGAGAATAGACCTTAATCAAACATAAAGATGATATCAAAACAAGATTTTTTTCATTTTAGGTCGAGGTCTAAAATTTCTCACAAATAAGGCTAATGTATCATGCAAAAACAGCCCTAAAAGAGAGATTAAACAAACAGGGCAGAAAAAAGCCTCAAATAGCAAAGAGCCCTTCAACAAAGTTGAAGAGGGGCTCAAAACAAGATACTTTACAGTTTATGGCAAATCTCGAATATGCTCACAAGTAAGGCTAAAATATGATGCAAAAATAGCCCTAAAAGAGAGATAAAGGAAAAGGGGCAGTAGATGGCCTCAAACAGTAAAGAGCCCTTCAACAAAGTTGAAGAGGGGCTCAAAATAAGGTACTTTCTAGTTTGGGTCGAAGCCCAAAAATGCTTGTAAATAAGGCTAACCAATCATGTAAAAAAATACAAATTTGAGGAAAATGGACACTTACCCTTGAAGAGCCGACCTCCAGTTGCTTTTGGACCAGGTTGGTGAGCTTTCAACCTCTGCAAATGACTTCCAAGGTGCTGGAATGGATGATGGAGGTGTGGTGCTAAGGGTTGTAGTGCAAATGGACCAAGAAAGTGAGGGTTTTGGAGCTTTGAGTAGTAACAATGGAGGAGGGAGGTTATAAGCCTTAAGCAAAAATGTCTAACCCCTAGATATGAAGAGGAGGGCCTCTCTTATAGAGAAGAGAGGCCAAAGCTTCTCTTGGAAGCTTCAAAGATCCTCCATACACGTGTATGGAGGATGCACCAAATGGTCCCCAGCTGGCACAGCTGGATTACACTTAGAAAGGGCAAAAGCAATAAGTAGGCCGACCAGTTCAAGTGGCCGGCTGGCCACTCCCCCTGGTCGGCTGACCAGGGGTCAAAAGGTTCAAGAATAATTGCTGGTCGGCCTACCCAGAAAGGTGGCCTCCCAGATGAGTAGAACACAGCCCTATGGAGAAAAACCAGAAAAAATGACCCAGGAGAGAGAAAAGCTAGCTTTTAGAGAGGGGTCAAAAGGGTCAAGATGAATTACTGGTCGGCCTACCCATATTGGTGGCCTCCCAGATGAGTAAATCACAATGGTGGTATGAAAAGCCAAAAAATGTGGCTCAAAAGTAGGAAAAAAATCAGCTTTCTGTCAGAAAAATCGACTTTTGGAGAGAGAAAATGAGAAAACTGGTTTTTCAGGGGAAGAGGTGGCCGGCCACCATCGTACCACCTCCTTAACAGTGAAAATAGGGTCTCTACCAAAAACGGATGCAAAACGAAGGTTCAGGGGCCAAAACGCACGGTTCGGGGCCTCGAAAACAGGTTGTTAGGCACTGGAAGTAGCGTATAACCACGAAGGTGGTCTCCCAGGCCACAGTGTCCCTCTAAAGAGAGAAAATAAGGTGTGTGCCAAAAACCGGAGCAAACGGAGGTAGTTAAGCGGTCCCGAACCGAGGCACACGGCCGATGGCTCCGAAAACCGGAAACCGGGCTCCAAATGGGAAAAATGGCCTACGACCACGAAACGTAGCCTACGGCCACTGAGAGATGATCTACGGGACCTCTCCCCCCCTTTGGGAAGAGAAAACAGAGAAAACAGGACCTGGTTCGCAAACTGAGGCAGAGCACAAAAGAGCCCCAAAGTCCGGAGGCAAGGCTCGCAGCCGAGACTCTAAAACCTCAGAATGAGCACAATATGCAACATCACCGAGCGCTCAACTGGTGACGTCTGGGTCTTAAGGTCGGTCAAAAATGGGATGTCTACACACGGCATATAAAAAAAGTAATAATATACTTTTATACAAAATAATATAAATAGTTAAATTTTTACTGCAATTATGAAAACGAAAAAGATTGAAATTTATAATTTAAGTCCCATAATTTTATTACAATTTGTTTATTATTTTTTAATTTGTCACAAATTTAATCATGTAATTACTTTCAACCTCATTGCTAGAATTGCAAATTTAGGTGAGCTCAATCCAAACAATTTGAGTCGAACTTACAAAATTTTAAAGATTGAACAATGTAGTTTTTAATTAAGTGAGGACCTATCCAGTAATTTAAAAATTCAAATTAAATTTGAGTGGATTTGGGCAAAAACACCATATAACCTGAGCAACTAAAACAAAATTATATATATATATATATATATATATATAAATATATAAATTATTTGCTAATTTTTTAAATAATAAATAAAACTAATTAAAAATTTAATATTAATGAACAAAAGAAAAAGCAATATACTTAAGATTTCCAATAGAATTTTTCTTGAAAATATTTAAAAAATACACTTTTTAAAAAAGGATCATCGAATAAAGGGTTGTTTAGAAAGTGCCATATTAGCTCACTTTTTTATCTTTTTATCTTTTTTAGGTTACATCACATGTCTACTTTTTTACACATCTTTTCGTAAAAAATAAAAAAGTATACTTAATTATCTTTTTTGAGTCACATCACATCTTTACTTTTCTGTACATATTTTCGTAAAAATTAAAAAAATATACTTATTTAGCACTTCCCAAACTACCACTAAATTGATTTTAAAAAAAATTACTTTTATAATGGCATAAATAATTTAAATATGATTTTTTAAAAATTCTTTTTAATTTAAAAATTACAATAAAATATTAAATAAAATAAAAACAAATTTCTTACAAAATAAAAAGTATTTGAATAAAAAAAGATAAGAAGAAAATTTAATATGGTATTTTCATTTAATCTAAAAATAATTTTAGATGAATAATAAATTATCACCTATAATTCTCTTTTTTTAAAATAAAAAAAGTTTAACAAACTATCAATTTTAATAAAAAAAAATTAACGTTTCTTTCTAATTTATTTTAGCAAAAGTAACTTTTTAACAATTTGAGCTAAAGATATCTTTATTCTTTATTTTAATTTTTTTAATTGACAATTGAGATTGAAAAAAAAAATCTAACAAAATCCATCAAAAGTACTAAAAAAGTTATGTTTGGTTCTTTTGTTTAAAAAAAAAAATTTATATTAAAAAATATTATTGTTCCAATCCTTGTAGTTTAGAAGGATATAATTTTTTTTTATAAAGAAAAAAAAATTAATAGAGATTAATAATTTGAACACATGTATTTAAAACAAATTATATTTAGACCAATAATATTATGACACATGTGAATATTGATCTCATTGTAATTGTAGTAATATAATTTGAAGCGAATTTAAATTTGAAATTTTATTTTATAATTTAATAAAGATGCACAATTTAAGGAATGAATATTGATCTCATTTATAGTAACATAATTTAAGTAAGAATCCAAATTTACAATTTTATTTTAAGAATATAAAATTAATTTATAGACCAATCATATTGTAACACGTATTAACAAAAAATTAAGTAAACGCCCCGACCCTTTACACGTCATCGATATTGTCCCGCTTGGCCATGCCCGCACGGATTTGTTCTTCCAAGTGGGTCACCCATCCTAAAACTACTCCAGCCTAAGCAACGCTTAACTGGGGAGTTTCTAATAGGGATTTCACACTTGGGAAAGGCCTCGATGCTATATAAGGGTCTAGGTTTTTACTTTAATAGCCCAAGAACTCCCCCTCCATTCCCGAGTGGGACACCGGGGCCTTACATCCCACCCCATAAGGCTGCACGTCCCGTGCAGTAGCCTGCCAGCTCGCAAGCCAGCCCACATGCACCGAAGACGCCAGGGGCCCACACTCGGTACCTCCCGGAGAGTCGGCTCTGATACATTTGTAATGCCCCGACCCTTTACACGTCATCGATATTGTCCGCTTTGGGCCACCGCCAGTACGGATTTGTTTCTTCCCAGTGGGTCACCCATCCTAGAACTACTCAGCCTAAGCACGCTAAACTGGGGAGTTCTAATAGGGATTTCATCACTTGGGAAAGGCCTCGATGCTATATAAGGGTCCAGTTTTACTTTTATAGCCCAGGAACTCCCCCTCCATTCCCGATGTGGGACACCGGGGCCTTACATCCTATCCCAAACACAATGCAAATGAGATGGCTACACAATGCGACTAACATACCAACCTAGCATACGCAATGCTATGAATGACATACACAATGCACACGACGCAACATGACATACACAATACTCTAAACATACAACTAACATACGCAATGCTATGAAATAGCATACACAATGCATAATGGACTTACACCAACATGAGTGGACCTCAGCCACACTCACATCAGTGGCCATAAGATGAAAATGAGACCACCGAAATGCGTAACATATGCATGCAAACGAGGACGCAAACCTAAGGCACAACGTGCAACTCTAATAAGGCATGGCAAGGCATGCAACATGGCATTCAAAACATGTAAATTTCAGCACTGAAATATGATGGCAAAACGATCTCGAATCATGGATATATGGCACCCGATGCATGAGATGAGCCCCGAATTTCAAAATTAGGCACATGTATTGACTTGTAGCTATACAAGCAATGCATTATTTGACCATAAAGCACAAAGACAGAGCCAAGGCAGTCCCAAAATATGAACATTTCTAGTTCAAAGAATGACCAAAAGACGCTAGCGTGATGGACTAAATAGCATGCAACTTTGACTAGCAAACATGGTTTACATGGCATGCATATGAAGCATAATGAAATCTCACCAAACCAGAAAAAATCAGTGAATAAAACATGCCAAAATATGTTCAAATATCACTGAAATGTGGCCAACATGTGCAAAAATGAGGGGCTTCTTTGGAAGGGCATACAGGGCATAATTAAGCACATGCATCAAGGACACTTAGCATGGCACAACCAACTCTGGAAATCAAATATGATAGCCCTAAAACTCACTAAATTGGGCCTGAAATTGGTCTAGGGAACATGCAAAGAAAGGCCTCTTTGAAGGGCCTTGAATGGGATTAGTCTACACATGCAACATAGGACCTAAAATATGGCAAAATGGGCCTCAGACAGAGCCAAGGCAGGCTTGAAAACCCTCAGAATGAGGCCTGTAAAGTGACTTCGATGCATGCAAAATAGGGTCCCTTTGAAGGCCTAAAAGATCTCCAACCAAGACAAGGAGAGAGGGGGTCACCACCCTCTAATTTTGGCCCAGTGGCTAAGAGGCCAAACCATGGCCAATGCAAGTGCTCTAATGCATAGCCTAATTATGAAGGAATGAAGCATGCATAGGGGAAGATGACCCCAAACAGGAAATAGACCTTAATCAAACATAAAGATGATATCAAACAAGATTTTTTTCATTTTAGGTCGAGGTCTAAAATTTCTCAACAAATAAGGCTAATGTATCATGCAAAAACAGCCCTAAAAGAGAGATTAAACAAACAGGGCAGAAAAAAGCCGTCAAATAGCAAAGAGCCCTTCAACAAAGTTGAAGAGGGGCTCAAAACAAGATACTTTACAGTTTATGGCAATCTCGAATATGCTCACAAGTAAGGCCTAAAATATGATGCAAAAATAGCCCTAAAAGAGAGATAAAGGAAAAGGGCAGTAGATGGCCTCAAACAGTAAAGAGCCTTCAACAAAGTTGAAGAGGGGCTCAAATATAAGGTACTTTCTAGTTTGGGTCGAAGCCCAAAAATGCTTGTAAATAAGGCTAACCAATCATGTAAAAAATACAAATTTGAGGAAAATGGACACTTACCCTTGAAGAGCCGACCTCCAGTTGCTTTTGGACCAGGTTGGTGAGCTTTCAACCTCTGCAATGACTTCCAAGGTGCTGGAATGGATGATGGAGGTGTGGTGCTAAGGGTTGTAGTGCAAATGGACCAAGAAAGTGAGGTTTTGGAGCTTTGAGTAGTAACAATGGAGGAGGGAGGTTATAAGCCTTAAGCAAAAATGTCTAACCCTAGATATGAAGAGGAGGGCCTCTCTTATAGAGAAGAAGGCCAACATTTCTTGGAAGCTTCAAAGATCCTCCATACACGTGTATGGAGGATGCACCAAATGGTCCCCAGCTGGCACAGCTGGATTACACTTAGAAAGGGCAAAAGCAATAAGTAGGCCGACCAGTTCAAGTGGCCGGCTGGCCACTCCCCTGGTCGGAACTTGGGTACGATTGGGGAAGGTCACTTCATGAGCACCCCCGCTCGCCCGATCAAAGATCGGCCTCTACTAACCATGATATCTATTTTTGAAAACTTTGTATGTCCTTATTCCGATTATTAGCCTAGGTTACTATGTGATGCACACAGCATATAAGTATAGACTGGGTCGTCTGAATTGGAATGAAACATTTCATGCTTGTTTATTTGAAAGATGATTTGCTACTCGCAAGTAGGCTTAAAATGCAGATTTTGCCACCCGCAGGTGGGCTTAAAAAAGATGGTTTTGCCACTATCTAGTGGGCTTAAAACAAACATTTGATGAATTATCCCAATCCAAATAACCCAACCTTCACCTACAGGCATTCAGGCAGATATATCATATAAGCATTTAGCCTCATGGTAAGCATGCTATTCATGACAGTCACTCACACGCATGCAAGGATGCTAAAGCATAAAACTCACCGAGTACTCCAAGCCAAAACAAAAACTCATTAGAAATCATGCATGAATCCTAAGTATACAGAAGTGCCTACTGCAACACATGCAAGAATGCAAACTATAGCAAGCTCGGCTATTCTAAACATGGCATATGGAATGTTACAGCTAACATGTATTCAACTTGGAATTGAAATACAAATGTAGTTAGTATGATGCGCCGAGCCCGGTACATGCAAAACAGATGAATGATGCAAACATGCTGTCATACTGTATGCTAATTGAAATATGCCCTAATCTAACCATCATAAGCACGTAAATAAAAGGGAAGAAAGACGTGGGGTTGGAAGACATACATCACACTCACGTACAGTTATTACAATTATGCCCTCGCAGAGAGGGTCCAAATAAATATACAGTCCCGAATAAAAGAATATTACAGTCCAAATAATACAGTCCAAATAATGTACAAATTCCTAATTAATTTACAAATTAACTAAGAAAGCTGTAAACTGGCATGCAAGCTAGGGACTGCCTTGACTCTGATGAATGATGCATGCCCGGGTTGCCTTTGCGCGGAAATCCATGACGATGCCCCAATTAGCCTCCGTTTACACCTTTTCTTGAAATGCGCGCCAAGCTCCAAAAAGTTGCTGATTCTTCATTTTGCTGCAACAGAGAGCAGGAAAGGGGCATGGCAATGTATTTTCACAGATATATGCATGCCTCGATCCTCGTGCCACCAATCACGCATATCGATGCATGATGGCAGAGGAGTCGAAATGTGCAACTCAATATAGAATGAATGCACGTATAAACACAACAAAACCTAACTCCATCATGGATAATCCGGAGTGTCGGTGACTGGGAATTGAGACACGTTCCGTCACTCGGAGTACGAAACGTACCTCGTTTCCCGTGCCCAGGCTAACTCCTATCCCGAACACAATGCAATATGCGTGACATGCATGAATGCAACTAAGATACAATCCTAACATACACAATGTTATGGAATGGCATACACAATGTGATAAGGTAATACACAACCGAGCATACACAATGCTATGGATGAAATGGCATACGCGATGCAATAATGGGCTTATACCAACATGAGAGAGCCTCAGCCACACTCACATAGGAGACCATTAGATGAAAACAAGACAACTCGAAATGCGTGCACACGTGCACGCAAACCGAGGACCGACCCTCAGGCACCGAAATGCCACTCTAATGAGACATGGCAAAGACATTGAAAATGATATGCAAACATGCAATTTTCAGTAGCAAAATGAGGGGTAAAACAGCCCCGAAACCCGGTAAAATGAAACCCGATGCATGGAACGAGCCCCGAAACATGGATTTTGGCGCATGAAATGGCCTATAGCTATGCAATGCATGCATAATTTGAACATGAGATGAAAAGAAAGAAGAAAGGCAGCCCCTAGATAAGCATTTTTACAGTTCAAAGCATGGCCAAACAGCAAGCACAAATAGGGCAAAACTAGTATGCAAAAATGGCCCTAAATGTGAGATAATGAAGCAACTCACAGCTGCCGACCCCAAACAGATTAGGGGCCTTCTACAACACTGAAGAGGGACCAAAAATATGACTACTTACAGTTTATGGAAACCCCCAAAACAATATACAAGTATGCTCAACATGCCATGCAAGGTAGGGCCCAAAAGAGGTCAAAACACAAAGTATACAAAACATTCATCAAACAGCCAAAGACCCTTAATGAAACATGAATAATGGTTCAAAATAAGACTGACCAAAAACAGAAGCATAATGGGCTAATAAATCATGCAAAAATGGGGACCAAAGAGGGATATAATGACAAGTGGCACATGAAGGTCCCAAACAGTGATGAGCCCTTCTTCAATGTTGAAGAGGGGCTCAAAATAAGCTCACTTACAGTTTACATCATGCTCCAAAACAGATCACACACAAGCCAAAAATACTATGCAAGATTATGGCATGCAAGGGGGATAATGAAGCAAGTGCAAGATGGGGACCTCAAATGACAAAAGTTCCTTAATGAAACATGAAATAGAGCTCAAATAAAGGGTACTTTCAGTTTTGGCTGGAGCTCAAAATAGCAAGCAAACTAGCTAGAAAAATGTTGCAAAATTAAGCTCAAAAAGAGGGAATTGACACTTACCCTTGAAGACCAACCCTTGGTTGCTTCTTGGCTTGAGAAATGATGCCTCCTAGCTGCTGGAAAGTTCCCCAAGCTGCTGGAAATAGAGTTGTGGTGGTGATGCTAGGTGGTGGTGTGAAAATGGGGTAGGATTTTGGTGTTTTGGAGATGGAGATGGAGATGGAGATGGAGATGGAGATGGAGATGGAGATGGAGATGGAGATGGATACAATGCAAGAGGCTCTTAGGAAATTTTTTGTAACCCCTCTTACAGACCTGGCCAGCCAAGTATATGGACCAAAGAGGGGGAGAAATGGAGGGAAAAAGTGGGCGGAAAACAAGCCAAGTTTCCCCCCAAAAGTTGTCCCCCCGGATAGAGATTTTTGGGGGGAAAAAAGTGCATAGCTGGAATGTACACAAGATGAGGATCATGGCCGGCCATGTTTTGAAGCTGCAGGTGGCCGGCCGGCCACCCCCTATGGCCGGCCGGCCAAGGGTCAAAAGGGCCAAGTTGAATTAGTGGCCGGCCACTTCACATTGCTGTCCTCCCAGGTGCCCTCAACACAACCCTGTGGTTCAAAATTGTCAACTGTAAAACAGGAGAGAGAATAGGCATTTTTAGGAAGGGTTCAAAAGGGTCAAGTGGAATTAGTGGCCGGCCACTAACTTTTAGGGTCCTCCCATGTGTGTACATCACAAATATGTGGTTAAAAGCTCAAGAAAATGGCCCAAGGGTGTTCAACATTGGCTTGGAAGTGAGAAAAACGGGCGTCGGAGGGCGCCGGAGGATATATAACTGGTTGCTGAAACAATTGCTGGCCTCCCACCCTTCTACGGCCTTCCTAGTGATGAAACAGAGGTACCTGCCAAAAATGAACGAAAACCGATGCAAAATGAATGTTCGGGGGCCAAAACGCGCAGTTCGGGGCCCTAAAAACTGCCTGTTGAGCACCGAAAGTGGCATTCGACCACGGAGTGGGTCTCCTAGACTTCAGTGTCCCTCAAAAAGGGGGTAAATAAGATGCATGCTAAAAATCGAAACAAATGGAGGTGGTTTGGCGGTCCCGAACCGAGGCACATGGCCTGACGGCTCCGAAAACCGGGAACCGGGCTCCGAATTGGGCAAAATGGCCTACAGCCACAAAATGTAGCCCACGGCCACTGAGAGATGGTCTACGGGACCTCTCCCTCCCCTCAGGAAAAGAAATAGAGAAAACCGAGTCTGGTTCACAAACCGAGGCAAGGCACAAAAGAGGGTTCGTAAATCCGGAGACAGGGCTCACGGCCGCGACTCTGAGACTTCTAAACGAGCATAATATGTAGTATCACCGAGCGCTCAACTGGTGACGTCTGAGTCTTAAGGTCGGTCAAAAATGGGGTGTCTACAGCAGCTACTGTTTTTATTGTTTTTATTTTAATTAGAGAGAGTTTGTGAGGATACATTTTGTGGCAATATTTTTCCTCTCCCCCTTATTCGGATTTGTAATATTAAAAGCGTTATAATAATTTCCTACCCTACTTCTTTTTATCTTGTTCTTTTATTTGCTTTCTATATCTGTACATATGCAGTTTGTTTTAATTGTCATCATATACCATGCTTTGCATCCATGTTTTATGCCTTAAGATCCAACTAAATTTGCATTTGTGGGTTTAATCATTTATTATGTGATTTTGTAAGCTACCTCATGTTTTGAGATGATTCACATGTCATATATTAGAAGCCGGATCTGTAGTTGCATTTCATGAGTGAATTGCATTAAGATTTTGTATATAAAATCATTCATATTTTGCTAACTTTGTTTTGTAGTTGTTCGTGGGACGCCAAATATGTGAGTTTTTTTATGCTTTAACATCCTACTTTTATGTATTTTTCTTAATGTCTAGCATCTTACCATGCGGCAATTTGCTTAATTGATATAACTCTATGATTGCCGGTGGATGAAGATTGTGTCGCTCAATTTGGGACAGTATTGATTTTTCATGTTTGTGGGCTCAATTTAATTGTGAGCTATACAAATCTCAGAAACACTTTCAAAATGCATAAAATCAAATCGTTCCAAAATGAATGACACGATCTATACTTGATTACTTCACATAAAAATTTTAGCATTTATTAAATAACCGGAATGTGAACATATAAAGCAAATAAAATTCATATCGTAGCTTAGTAGAGGCTGATCTTTTGATCATATCGTGGCTTAGTAGAGGCTGATCTTTTGATCAGGTGAGTAGGGTGCTCAATTAATGACCTTCCCTATTCATACCTAAGGTTCCAAGCCGAGCATCCTTAGTTACGACGAACGGTGGCATTGGCACAAGTCACGAGTTTCCTAATTTTTCCAAAGCATTAGGTGGCGACTCTAAGATCTGATGATGCAGTCCAGTTCAAGCAAAGCTTTTCTAGAATAAAGTGGATTTTCTATAAACGCATCGATATTCTTCTGCCAATACCGCCTGAAAGAAGGGGTGAAACCCCCTACTCGGCTCAAGCCTGGCATCGTCAAAGAGCCGGATATGGGAAGCACGGTGTGTACAAGCCCGCGACTGAAGCGCCCGTAGCTCGCTGAAAATGATAATAAAGGAGGTGCTGGCCCCGGGACACATTGATCAAACCCGAATTGACATGCTACACGGTCAGGCCTATAAACGGCACTATCAACGCCTTCCTCATGCCACACCGGTAATGAACCCGGACGGATCATAATCAGCATATCAACAAAAGGTGCAGGGATGTTCTTCGGCAAAGGAAAGGACACCGAGCGGGAGGAACCATGATAGATAAGCGGTGTGGCCACACCCACAGGTGGGCATACATACGGCCGTGCCACAAAGCGTCGGGGATCATCCACCAGAGTATTCAAGGATAAGGTGGAAATAGTACGTGACCAACGTGTAATCAACGGCTGGCAAGACTTCGCTTTCCCAAATGTCCGAGACCCATCAGTATCGAGCACAGGGATGCCATCTTTATCCACTATCTCCCGAAGAACCTCCGCCTCGAATACAGTCGGAGCAGGGGCAAATTTTGGGAACCTCTCGAAGAAGAAACAAAGTAGGAACTGGCTGTGAATGAAGGAGACAGGCTCATATCGACCCACGGAGCGAACCATATCTCGATGCAGTAGATCCAGCCGATAATAGAGATTCCCAAGAAATAGTGGAGCCAAAGGGATCCGATCTCCTCTAAAGAGCCTGACTGCCAAGGGGAAGACGAAAGGATTGAGGGAATCCGGAGGTGTGCTCGGAAGAACTAATTTAATTAACTACTTTAAGCTAATTAAATAAGTACAATATGAAGCTAATTAGCTAACTATATTAACTAATTAGTTACAAAGCAACTAATTAAATTAGTTAACTAATTAATTACAACATGAATTAATTAACTAAATAACTCATCTAATTAAATAATTACAACACTTTTAATTAGATACAACACAACTAACTAATCAATAACTAAACTAGTTAACTAGTCCCGGGAACGAGGAAGCCCCAATGTATGCTCGATTTCCACCCGAAGAACGTCCGCTATTTGCTCCCGAAAGCCTTTATTGCACAACCCTTGCACTGGTTTTCCTTTTCCAGATCGACTCTGTTCTGCTTCATAAACATTCTGCTCAAAATTCACTGGTGGCCGACAGGCCGGCCACAAGTAGGGGGTTGTCGTCCAACACTAATGGCCTGCCGGCTAGAAACAATGGCCAGCCAGCCACTGATGATGCACCATTTCTTGCTACAACAGAGAGCAAAGAGAGCAAAGAGGGGGTATTCTCACAGGTTGTTTGTACTGTGTATCCCTCCTTATCATCAAAACAAGCTCAAAAAAGAGATACACTTGGTTCAAAGACCATCAATCAAGCAATTTCATTGCATGATGACTAAAGAACCAAGGTGTACAAGTTTAATAAATGCAAAAACAAGACTCACAAGCTTCACCCTATCATGCATGATCAAGGGCAATGGAGACCTAGGAAACTTGGCACATTTCATCACTTTGAGCATGAAATATCCCAATTTTCCTTGTGTTCAATTAACGTCCGATTGAACACATCAAAACACAATCAAATTCTTATCTTTGCCCAATTTTAGTTTTCACTTTTAGTTACTCATTTTAATTACCCTTCCGTTCTTTAACCAATTAAGTCCATTAGTGAGTTAAGTCCTCTAAAAGAGAAGGAAGTGTCAAACAAGGGGTATTTTAAGGCAAGAGAGAGGTGTCATGTTGTTGATAATGAACCCCCATAAAAGGATTAAACCATTAAGCATGGACCTCAATCTCAAGCTTAAACAATCCCAAGGTTGAAACAACCCTCAAAGCAAACAAAGCGTGAAGAAATGAGAGAGGTTGCAGAGATTATGAATTATGTGAGAAAAACACTAGAACAATGCAATCAACTCAAACAAGTGATGTCTAAAGGCCAAAAATACCAAGCTTGTGAGGATACTTACACTAGAAGCATGCAAAACAAGACTCAAATGCAACAACCAGCCAAAAATAGAGGCAAAACAGTCTAAAATAAAGCCTAGAACATGCTGGAATTCAGCTATAAAAGGCTAGAAAATTAAGCTAACACATAGAGCTAACTAGGCTAGCAAACAAGACACAAGGAGGGGAGGCTAACCCCTCCAAATTTAGACTTCAAAAGATGATTTTCACCACTGAAATACTCTGAAATTCAGTGTTCAAAAGCCCAAAAAAAGATGGTTTGAAAGTGGGAAACAAATGTGGAAAGGCCTTACTAACAAGGAATAAAGAAGGGTGAGCCACCCCCTAACCTTAAATGGCCTAAAAACACCAATTTCAGCCCACCACAACAGTCTTTTATAGCCCTAAAACAGCCCAAAATTAGTGGGAAAAGATAGAAAAACAAGTATACAAAGCAAGGTAAAAGGGCAAGTGTTATACATCTTGAAGCAAAGATCAATTCTAGGCAACAATTCAAGCCAAAACCAACTTCAAGAGCTCCAAGAAGGCTTCAAGGAACTTCAGTCCAAAGGTGATCAACTTTCATTAAGGCGGTGTAGGCAAAAGTGTAGTGTATGTATGCTAATGTACACAAATTTGCAAGAGAGAGAGAGAGAGAGAGAGAGAGAGAGAGAAATGTAGAGAGAGAGAGAGAGATAATTTTTGCTCCAAAAATTCTAACCCTCAAAAATGGGGGAGGAGACCCACTATATATAGAAAAACATGCATTTGGCTGAGATATATCCCTCCATACACGTGAAGAGAGATACAGCCAATTATGCCAACAGCTGGCACAACTGTCAACAAAATATCTCAAAAAAGACGCTGATGGCCAGCAGGCCACACCATTGGCCGGCAAGGCACAAGGGTGGCCGGCAAGGCACAAAAGGTAGCCAACAACCCACCAGAGGAGGGCTATAGATCCCAGGGTCTTAAGGTTTGAAGCACTAGGGTTTTGGTCCAAAACAAGGTATAGAATGGATAAATTTTAAAGGCTCAAAGACATGGCATTCCGACGAGGACTTCGGGCACTAAAATGAGCACATGCAGTCATAATCATCGAGTGCACAAGAGATGATGTCCAAGTCTTGATAACGGTCAAAAATGGGGTGTCTACAGTACCCCCCGGGTGAAGTTACACCCACTGTGAGTAATGTCTTTATAAAGCTATGTTCGAAATGTATTTTGAAATTGTTCAAGATTGATATTTTCAATTCTACTTTGTTATCTATGAATGAATGTCCTTTTTGAAATTATAATCATGGCATCCATTAATGAGACCCTTGCATGAGGGAAACAATACTATAACCCATTGATTAATAGGCCCTTGTCAGGGGAAAAACAATACCATGGCCCATTGAATTAATTAAAACATATCGATCTCTGATGTTAGACCTTAATGGTCCACATTGAACAATGAATTATTGATTGACCCATTGTGTAGGGGTGTAAAAATGGCTCGAGACTCGTGGGCACCCGAGGCTCGAGATAGGTCTAGCCTAGTTAGGCCCAGGCCTGAGCCCAACCCAGGACCTTGGGCCTGGGCTTGGGTCTTCCATTGGAAGCCTGGCCCGGCCTATTGGTCCATTAGTTCGGCCCCAAAAAATTTAGGGTTCGACCTATCTAACCCTCTCTCTGCCAACAATTAAATTTCAAAAAAATAAAATAAAATAAAAAGTAAAAGGCAAGTTGCAACGGTTAAATAATTAAAAAATAATAAAAAAAAATAAAGGCTTGATCTTGCAATAACAATATAAAAAATTAAAAAAAAATGGTCATTTCCTTGCAAGGAGACACAACTAATCCCTTGTCATGCATCAGTCTTCACTCATATCATCATTGTACGTTGCAATGAATGAAAATAAAATAAAATAAATAAAATTCTACATGAATAATGTTTGGGGTCCCCTTTTGGGGGTCACCCCCTCACCCCCCTTTGCCACGTGGCAGGGGGTGATTGGTGGAGCAGGAAAAAAAAAAGAAAAAGAAAAGGTAACCAATGAGAGAGAGAGGGGGTCAAAGGGGGTAGGGGAAAAGGGGGGATAAATCATTACTCAATTCTACATGTCTGCTACTGCCCAATGCCACCCGCCTACCCCTGCCTCCCTTGTCAATGTCATGCATCACTCACATCAAGTTAAAAGTTGCAATGAATGAAAAATAAAAATAAAAATTTGTCGTACGTCTACTACTTCCTAGCAATGTCGCCGGCCTGCTCCTGTCCCCATTTGCATCACTCACATCAAGTTCAAAGTTGCGATGAATGAAAAAAAATTAATAATAATAATAATAATAATAATAATAATAATAATAATAATAATAATAATAATAATAATAATAATTTGTTTGCACCTTTGCAAACTTTAAAAAAAAATTAATAATAAAAATAATATAACGGCTATATTACCGTTTAACGCAACGGTAATTTTTTTTTTTTATTTATAAATTTACTTCAATCTTTCAAACTTCTATAAATATCCCCTATTTTTCAAAATAAATCTCACAAATAATTCTCTCTCTTAAACTCTCAATCTCTCTCAATTCTCAATTAATTTTAAAGTGTCATCCCTGAGTGGCAATTGCAATTGTGCAATAAGAAACTTTATTAAAAAAAAACTAATTTATGTATCGCAGTCGCCAATCGGTCGTATTAATTAGTTTAATTAAATTTATTAGCTACTTACTTTTTTCATTAATTATTTGTGTACATATATTAATTATTATTTTTTACTCATTGTATTTACACATTATTTAAATTAATTGTTAGTTCTTATATATTATTTTACTTACATCACTATCCTAATGTTTATGTTGATGTTAATACATATACTACACAACATGAATCTGTTGATTCTCCTTCTAATATCTCTCTTCCAACAGTTAGATCATCATCTAGGGGCACAACTAGTAGTGTTTGGCCAAACACAGTTTGCCCCTATTATGCAAACATGCAACAAATTATTTGAAGAATACAGGGCAGCTACATCTATAAATACACCTGCACACAAACTACACTAGCAGTCTCATCTCGAGGGGGAGATTAAGTATTTTTTTTAGCAATAAAAAGTAGAAGAATATCTCAACATACAAGCGTAAGTAGTTTTGAAATACGACATTATTTGGAAAGTCCGTTAATGGATGATTTTGACATTTTGAAATAGTGGAAACAAAATGAAACTATGTGGCCTGTGATATACTAACCGTTCTTATTTGTACAGTTACTTTGGAAATAGCTTTTCCTACAGATAGACAGGTGCTAAGCGATTTGTCATGACCCCATTCCATTCCAAATAGAATGATGTTGTGATGGCCAATAATTCGAGATTATCGAAGGCCAACTTACGAAGATTCACACAAACAGAGTATACATATGGGGCGTACATGTGCGGAAACAATAAATTTAAATCTAGTTAATCCATAAGAGTTGTGCATAGATTAAATGAAATGACATACATCTTAACATGGTTTTACAACTTGAAAACAAAATCAAAGAAAGTACATATTACATCTTGATCAAAAGGCTTCTCAAGCCAAAACATACAAAAGAAATGAACTACAAATCTAAGAAGCCTAATCTTCAAGACGATGCAAAACATGAATCATAACATCTTCCAAATAAAGCATAGGCAACATCGCCTTCCTGCTTATCACCTACATATATATAAGAGAGAAGGGTGAGCTGAAAACTCAATGAATGATACAAGTAATAAAGGTATGAATGAATGATATCCGAGATTTTGACAAAACAATACATGTCATAGCTTGTAATAAAACAAATGATGAACCGAGTTCATCAATCAAAGGCTTTCAAAGCTTCTTAGGATATTTCCTAACATCTACATAATAAAAAGGATGACATTCATTGACAAAACAAAAGAATAACCGACCCGGAATCAATTAGACAAGCCCACCCGTCGGTGGCAAAGGAGATATCTCAAACAAAAGTACTAGTTGCATTAAAGTCCCCTAGCACTAAGGACCTTTCAAGAATGCCATCAAAACAAACATAATACTTGATACAAAAACTAAGGGATAATCATTCATGCTTGATCAAATACTTTTGCAAAACAAAGCAAAGCATTTATCAAAACTTTAAAACATAACTTTATTAAAAATACCACTCACAATAGCTCTTCGGATGTAGGAATTCAGGTAAGGATCCAAGACCTACAAGTACACAGTAATTCCATTGAATGCATTTCAAGAAGGTAAGAAGAGATGCTCAAGGATGGTTATGAAATGTACTCTCAAAACAAGCTTCAATTAGGTGAAATAAATCCCGGCATTTCTTTCCAAAACCAAGTCAAAACAAAAAAAAACATGTGCTGGGAGTTAAATTAATGTTTTCCTTCTTGGAAAAGCATGCTGGGTACAAACCAAGCCTCGGAATGAATGCACAAAGATAAGCTGGGCCGAAATGACCTAGCTGGGCAAACTCAGGAGATCTTGGCCGAGGTTCCACACCTCTTGGCCGCCGAGGTGTTACAATGTACTGGCAAAGGTGTACAGTTGTCAGCCTAGGTGTGCATGCAAGATAAACCACGGTGCAAGTGTTCATTCAAGGTAGGCCAGGATGAGGTGCAATGTCTGGCCTAAGTGTGAGGTCTGGACAAGAGTAGGTCTCGATGACCACACTTAGGGAAATGAAGTCTGGAAATCTAGGTTCCCTTTTGAAGAACATGACAAACATGAACATGAAGAACATGAATGCCAAAAATCATAACTTCTTATTCAAAATCTAGGATTTCATGATATGAGTTCAAAAGCATGGACCTGGGTACCAATACATGAAGATTTCATGAAAACAAACACAAAAACATGGAACTTGATACACACTTTTGGATCAAAACATGATTTTTCTTCAAGAACACAAGAACATCATTTTCTCTTTCTAAAACAAAACTTTAAATGAATGCATGGCTCATGAATCATGCTAGATCATGCAATGTGATCAAATAAACATGAAGAACAACAAGAGCAAATCAAGAATCTAACCTCAAAACACGGATTAAACGGTTTAGACTCTAAGGATTAAGCTTGGAAATCTACTTCTCTTTCAAGAACTCCTTCTTCCTCTTCCTAGAGCTTCTCTCTCTTCCTAGGACAAAGATATAACAAAATGATATGTTTTCTCTCTTGCCGACTGACTTAACCCTCTGCTAGGACACGTCGCAAAGGCTGGTTGGCTCTCCTCAAAAAGGTGACTGACTGACAAGACAAGAGCATGACAAAGGTGTACAACAAGTAAGGTGACATGGGCACTCCAGTAGGTAATGATCTCGGATTAGGACATAGGCTTCGGCAAGTAAGGTCTCAATGATCTTGGCTAGGAAGGATAACACTTGGCCTAGCTGTGCCACACCTCGGCCTAGATGTGCCACACCTCGGTCTAGGTCATACCAGTCCAGGAACAAGACCACTAGGTGCAGGGATCAAAGATCTAAAATACCTAAGAATAACATCTCGACTTAGATGATACATATCTCGGCCTTGGTGATGCACACCTCGGCCTAGATGATGACATCTCGGTCAATATGCCAGGGCGAAGGTGGAGGTCAACCAAAGTGGTTCCAAGATGGTCCTAGGTATAAGAGATTCAAAGGTGTGACCTGGGCTTAAGATGACCTCGGCTAAACACACACTAAACAAGGAACAAAGCTTGCAACAACACTTAGATAAAACAAAACAGGATTTCAGGAATGCAACTTAACAAGACAAAATCATATAAATGCATGTGAGCATGACTAAGACAGAGTGAGGGTTGTTACAAGCTCCCTCACAACAACCAGTTCCATCTTCAGTTGTTGTTCCTCATCTTTCTTCTCTTGTTCCTTATCTTTCTATTGATCCTTCTACTCAAATTCCTATTTCTTCCATTTCTATCAATCTTCCCTGTGTTCCATCTACTGCTCATCCCATGAATACTAGGTCTAAATCCCAAAGGCTTCCTTCCTCTTCCACTTCTGTCTCTCTTCTTGCTTTCTCTGTCCACTTTGAACCTCAAACCTATTCTAAGGCTGCCTCATCTTTTGCTTGGCAGGCTGCTATGTTTGATGAATATGCAGCTCTTTAAAAGCAAAGTACTTAGACCGTAGTCTTGTTACCACCTAGCAAATAGGCCATTGGTTGCAAATGGGTTTATAGGTTGAAAAAGAATTTAGATGGCACAATAGATAGACACAAAACTGGACTAGTTGCCAAGGACTTTCTCCAAACTGAGGAAGTGTATTATCATGAGACTTTTAGTCCTGTGGCTAAACAACAAACTATCAAAATTCTTTTGTGTCTTGCTCTCCATTTTGATTGGCCAATCAAACAGCTTGACATTTCCAATGCTTTCCTCCATGGGGTTCTTGAAGAAGAAGTGTACCTGGTCCAACCTCAGGGTTTTGTTCATGCTACTCAACCTCATCTTGTTTACAAAATTAAACAAAGCTCTTTATGGCTTAAAACAAGCCCCTAGAGCTTGGTTCTCTACTTTCTCAACTTTTCTCCTTTCTCAAAACTGATATCGTCCCGAGTTTGACCCACACTCCCCGGATGGTTAGCATATACGTACACGCATAAATCAAAGCACTCGTGTACTCATGAGAACGAGGCAACAATATATATACACAACATCTTACTCATGAGAATAAACATAACAATGCCAAACTTAAGGCATTCAAATAATTATCATAATCCTCACTTTTTTTTTTCATACACTCTTTTTCACCAACATTCAAATAAAACAACAATCCATGGAGTCATGGTGGAGTGTAAGGAATTTATCTATGGGTTCCTAATTTATTTTAATTTCATAAATCCATGAATGTGATTACAACCATAAAATAAATCGATATAAAACCCTAAGCCTGGGATACACAACTAATCAAAATAATTAAAATCAATCAATCCTCCAAAAACCCTAAACCTTACATACACAACTAATCAAAATAATTAAAATCAATCAATCATCTAAAAATCCTAAACCTTACATACACAACTAATCAAAATAATTAAAATCAATCAATCATCTAAAAATCCTAAACCTTACATACACAACTAATCAAAATAATTAAAATCAATCAATCATCTAAAAATCCTAAACCTTACATACACAACTAATCAAAATAATTAAAATCAATCAATCATCTACATGTAAATATGAAATCAATTCAACATCAAATAAATAAAAATAAATAAATAAAAACAACGAACTAAATATAATTCAAGGGAAGTGGGTTTTATACTCACAATATTTTTTTGAAAATCAGAGAATCACTTGAATAATTAATAAAACCACCAAAATAAAATCCTAATCTTTTTTATTCTTTTTCCCCCCACCTTCTTCCGCTGTTCCTCTTGATTCCTTAATTCCACTCTTTGACTTTGATCTCACACACACTCTCTCTCTCTCTCTCTCGGCTGCTCTCCTCTTACAAATTCCCTTTTGTAATTCAATCTAGGTCAAACATATTATACTAAGTGTAATTATATTAAAATCTAATTGACTGTTATATTATATTTTACACTTATCACATACAGATACATAAATATAATATATATTTTATCAATATTTAAAACACCTTTTATATATATATATATATATATATAAAATATCAATATATATATATATTCAAATTAATTATATATAAGTAAATATCAACATATATTCAAATTAATTATATATAAGTAAATATCATATTAAATTCTCACGTATCCACACAATTAATAAAGTCAAAAATAAAATGAAGTAATAATAATAAATATGACTTGTGAAAAATTAGGGTCACTACAACTTACTATGAGTTTCTCAATGTTTTACCAAGTTTTGGCCCAAAAGATTGTGTTTTGAAGTGTTGAAATTGAGTTTTTAACTTGGGAAGCAAATGTGGAAATTCCAGAATTTGCGCTCTCCGTTCGAACATTGGAGTCTAAGCTCAAGCGAAGAATTCAAACTCCCAGCACTTTTGCAGAGTTCGGGGTTTAACTCGAGCGGCAAAATCTGTGCTCAAGCGACCACCTTTACATTTGTACCTCCACTCGAGCAAAGAAGTCTAAGCTCAAGCGTAAAATTCATGCTCCTAGAAGTTTTACAAAATTTTGCAGATCGCTTGAGCGACTGAAGTTACGCTTGAGCGAAGACCCTTTTTACTCAGTCTTTGGCTTGAGTGACCGTCAAGAATCTGTCGAGCGGAAAATTCAAGCAACCAGTACTGTTGCAGACTTTGCAGATTGCTTGAGCGACCGATATTGCGCTTGAGCGGACTGCCCTATTTTTAAAAATTTGACTAAGTGTTTTCAACTTACATTTTGGCATCCTCATTGCATCCCAGACATTCTTAAGCCTTAATTAAGACATAATAATGAGGATAAAGATTAGAAACAAGCCAAGATAGAAAAATCAATGAGTTATGTGTTTTTCGGGCATGTGTTCAATGCACATTTGTTATGTGTTTGTGTAGGTTACACGCCATAGGCTATCCGATCTGTTTGCTATGTCCATTTTGCTATTGAGAGATATCTATGAGTAACGACTCTATAAAGCTATGTTAGATTATAACTATTTTCATAATGTTAAGATATGATCTATTTTATGAAATGTTATTTTATGAATAGTGAATGAGTGTCCAACTTTCTAAAATGTATTTGTGGCATCCTTAGTTCACAAGGCCTTCACCCGAGGGAAACAATACCGTAGTACATGTTTATATGGCCCTCGCCCAGGGGAAACAATACCATGGTTTATACATGGCCCTTGCCTAGAGGAAACAATAATGTGGCTACTTGTACACAAGATATGGACCTTTGGGGTCGTCGATACCGACTATGCTTATGGGTTTCAGGACCAAGATGACATGATAGCTAATGAATGTATCACATATAACTGTTTATGATTTCTGGTTAAATATGTGAATCCGAATCTGTTTCTGATATGAACTCTGATTCTTGAAATTGTTTGAACATCATTCATAAATCTTTTACTCTGTTGTTATTCACTAGGCTCCAGCTCACTTTATTATTATGTATGTATGTAGGTGACCAGGTACGTAACCAGGCTTAGAGTTGTTCGCCTGGAGTTTCTTTTTGTCAGCCAACCACAGTGTCTCCCGAGAAGGTTTCCTTTTTGCGGTGGTAAAGCCTTTGTGAATCATGTTAAAGATCTTTTTGTATTTCTTTTGTTAAGTTTGAACAAGTCTTTTGTAGGTCTGTACATATAAATGGTGATGTGGGCATGACATCTTAATTATGGAAATTGAGTTTTAAATTTTCTATCCCATGTATGTCTACACAGCTTTATGGACATATATGTTTGTATTTGCTTTCGCTAGCCCCTGTATCTTGTTTAATTTGTTCAAAGGCCTTTGGTAATCCCAGGATTATTAGCTGGTTACAGCACTAAACCTATAGGGGCGGGTTTGGCTCGTGGCAGAGTGGTATCAAAGTACAAGTTATACCGCACACACGAGTCCATATGAGCTATAGGATGTCCTAGTAAGAATTAGAGACATTAAATTTGCATGTGTGAGTGTGTGTGAAATATATGAACGTCTCTAAACCAATATACATTGACACTGACATGAAATGAACTGAAATTGAACACTGTGAAAAGAATTATTTGCCTATGTTTATTAGTGCTCTATTTACCTATAGCAAATGAAAAATACAAGAAGTGATAGTACAGTTGAATCTTCTGAGACTCGGATGAACAGAATGGAATAAATGCTTAAAGCTTTGACAGAAGCAATAATGCAACGACAAAGACAAAAACCTTTGCCTTCTCCGCCTCCTCTGGTCCAAGTAAAACTGGTAAATAATGACATCATCAGCTTGACTCAAAAATTCAATAAGATGAAGCCACTGACTTTCTTGGGTGGAATTGAACCTTTAAAGGCTGAAACGTGGATGTTAGAAACTGAAAAGTTATTTGAAGTCTTTCTAAGTATCGAGACTCAGAAAGTTTTGTTGGCCACCTATACCTTAAAAGACGAAGTCCGACATTGGTGGATGCTTGTCCGTGAAAGTAGTGGGACTTTGACTTGGGATCAATTTAAAGAGATCTTCTATGAAAAATACTTCACTCAGTGTTTCCGAGATAAAAAGGTGTCTAAATTCCAAGAACTCAAACAAGGTAATATTTCAGTGCTCAAATATGAGGCCAAGTTCACTGAATTAGCCCATTTTTCCCCACACATGGTGGTCACGAATTATAAGAAAGCTTGAAAATTTGAGGAAGGACTAGATCTAGATGTGTTTGATTGGGTAAGTGTTTTAAAACTGCCCAAATATGTGGATGTACTTGATAGAGCTTTAATGGATGAAGCCAACCTGGCTGTAATGAAACAAACAAAAGCTCCAATAACTGAATGGAAGGGCAAGAGATCTGGGTACAAGTTCAAAAAAGGCCATTCATTTGTTATGAACAAGAAGCAAAACACGGGATCTACTAGCAGCTCAAGTCAGAGTACTGGATCTACACATGTTTGTTCAGAATGTGAAAGAAAACATAAGATTGTTTATTATCGTGCTTCTAGTGCGTGCTTCTGGTGTGGCAAGCTTGGCTACATGATGAAGGATTGCCCACTCACAGCTAAAAATGCCAACCGTCCTATGGCAAGTTTGGCCGGATCCATTTCTGCACCAAGATCAAATATAAGAACTAATGCTAAGAGAAAACCCTTGAGACAAGGTAGAGTGTTTGCACTCGTGCCCGGCGATGTACAGAACACTAAATCTGTGGTGTCAAGTATACTCCCTATTTGTGCTCAAAATGCATATGTGTTAATAGATTCTAGTTCTACACATTCATTCGTGTCGCATGCTTTTTTTCGCAAATTGACTAGATCACTAGAACCCATGAATTACTTGTTAGCTGTACCTACACCTTCTGGGGGTACTATGATGTGTGCCTATGTGTATCCTGCGTGTGATGTCATGGTTGGAGATGTGTTAATATACGTTGTTTTGCTGCCTTTAGACATTGCTCATTTTGATTGCATATTGGGTATAGATTGGTTGACTAAGTATTGTGCAACTATTGATTGCGTGAATAAATCTATTGTCCTCCGACCACCTGGTTTATCTAAATTCGTGTTTGCTGGGAATGGGATAGTTCTACCTCCATAAATGATTTTTGCTTTGAAAACTGTTAAATTGCTTAGGAAAGGATGTCGAGGTTATTTGTGTAGTGTTTTAAACGTGACTTCTGATAGTCCTAATGTGGAAGCTATTCATGTAGTTAATGAATTTCCTGATGTGTTTCCAAATGAACTACCCGGTGATTTGATTGATAGAGAAATTGAATTTACCATTAAAGTAGTGCTTGAAACACAACCAATTTCCAAAACCCCTTATAGAATGTCAACCTCAAAACTGAAAGAATTGAAAGTCCAACTTCAAGAATTGTTAAACAAGAAGTTTATCTGACCGAGCACTTCACCTTGGGGTGCTCAAGTTTTATTTGTTAAAAAGAAATATGTGTCTTTGAGACTATGTATAGATTATCGGGAACTGAACAAAGTAACTATCAAGAACAAATATTCACTACCCCGAATAGATGATCTGTTTGACCAACTCCAGGAAGCCCTAGTGTTTTCCAAAATTGATCTTCGATCCAGATACCACCAATTGAAACTTAAGATAAAAGACATAGAGAAAATGGTTTTCTGGACTAGATATGGGCACTACAAGTTTTTGGTAATGCCATTTAGGGTAACTAATGCACCTGCAACATTCATGGACTTAATGAATAGGGTGTTCAAACACTACATTGATGAATTTATAGTTGTATTTATTGATGATATTCTGATTTATTCTAAAAGCAGGGAAGAACATGAAGATCATCTAAGAACTACCTTACTGATCTTGAGAGAAAAGAAGTTGTATGCAAAATTTTCTAACTGTGAATTCTAGCTAGACAGTGTAACATTTTTGGGGCATGTAATCAACAAAGATGGCATTTCGGTAGATCCACAGAAAATTGAAACTATTGTGAATTGGCCAAGACCAACAAATGTGTCAGAAGTTAGAAGTTTTCTAGGACTTACTAGTTACTATTGAAGATTTGTGAAAGATTTCTCCAAACTCGCTATGCCTTTGACACAATTAACACAGAAAAATACGCCATTTGATTGGAATGACCAAAAGGAATCTGCTTTCCAAGAATTAAAGACCAAATTAGTAACTGCACTCATTCTGACTCTGCCTAATGGTATAGATGGATTCCAGATTTATAGTGATGTTTCATACAAGGGTCTAGAATGTGTGCTTATGCAAAAATGAAAAAGTGATTGCCTATGCTTCTCGCCAACTCCGACCTCATGAAAAGAACTACCCAACCCATGACCTTGAACTAGCAGTGGTAGTGTTTGCGTTGAAAATTTGGCAACACTATCTTTATGGTGTGACTTGCGAAGTGTACACTGATCATAAAAGTCTCAAACATTTCTTTACTCAAAAGGAATTGAACATGAGACAGAGACGATGGCTTAAGTTGATAAAAAGATTATGATTTACAGATTCTATATCATTCAGGAAATGCAAATACAGTTGCACATGAGTCGAAAGTCTATTGGGAATTTGTCATGTTTGCTCACTGGCCAGAAATAATAGTTGTGTGATCTGGAAAGGAATGAAATTGAAGTAGTTTTGCATGAACATGGTGAAATCCTAGCTGCCATTTCTGTTCAACCAACCATAATTGAGGAAGTTAAGGAAAAGCAATTAGAAAATGAATTTTTGAAGAAGATTGTTAATGAAAATGAATCAAAATCGAGGCCGGGATTTGTGTATGAAAACAATGTGTTGAAATTTCAAGGTAGACTCTGTGTACCAGACCATTCTGAATTGAGAAAACGTATTATGATCGAAGCTCACAACTTTAAATTTGCTATGCATCCGAGGAATACAAGAATGTACCATGACTTGAAACAAAATTTCTGGTGGCCTGGAATGAAGAAAAGTATTACTAATTTTGTGGCTAGGTATTTGCATTGTCAACAGGTAAAAGCTGAACATCAACAACCTGCTGGATTATTTCAATTGCTTCCAATACCAGAATGGAAATGGGAGCACATTACGATGGACTTCATTGTTGGATTTCCTCGCTCCTCCCGAGTTATGGACTCTATCTAGGTCATTGTTGACCGTTTAACTAAGTTTGCCCATTTTCTGCCTGTTAAAACTTTTTATAATGCGGATAAGTTAACTAGCATTTATGTAAATGAGATTGTGAGATTGTACGGTGTGCCAGTATCCATTGTATCTGATAGAGATTTGAAGTTCACGTCAAGATTTTGGTAGAGTTTACAATAGGCTTTAGGAACTGAACTACGACTGAGTAGTGCCTACCACCCACAAACAGACGGCCAATCTAAATGAACCAATCAAACTTTGGAAGATATGTTACGGATGTGTGTGTTAGATTTCCAAGGGAATTAAGAGACTTACCTCCCTTTGGCCGAGTTTGTGTACAATAACAGCTATCATTCAAGCATTAGAATGGCTCCTTATAAAGCATTGTATGGAAAGAAATGCTGATCTCCAATTTGTTGGGCCGAAGTAGGTGATAGACCGTGATTGGGACCAGAACTTGTGCAAGAGGCGACAAAGAAAGTAAAACTAATTCAACAGAGACTGAAAACTGCGTAAAGTCGTCAAAAGAGTTATGCCAATGTCCGAAGACAAGACAGAGAATATGAAGTCGGGGATCATATGTTTATTAAAGTAACTCCTATGAAAAGGCAAACACGATTTGAAGTGAAAGGAAAATTGGCTCCGAGATACATTGGCCCGTATGAGATTCTAGAGAAAATCAATCCAATAACATACCGAGTGGCCATACCTCTAGTTATGGAGAATATGCACAATCATGTCTCAATGCTTTGGGATTATTTGAGAGATTCGTTACATGTGATTGAGCCAACTCATGTTCTTCTGAAAGATTATTAAACGTACAAGGAACGACCAATCTAGATTGTGAACCGCCAAATCAAAAGACTATGAAATAAAGAAATTTCGCTGGTGAAGGTTGATTGGAAAAGTCATGGAAGAACTTATGCAACACGGGAGACCAAAGAGGATATGATAAAGAGATACCCTGACTTGTTTCTTTTGGATCCGATATTCTTCTAAAACGAAAGTAATTCGAGTTTGGAGGACCAAACTCTTTAGGAGATGAAGACTGTAACAACCCCGACCTGTGATTAGCTTATGATCTTTGATTAAGAAGGCTTAATAAGTAATTAAGATGAAATTCTATGTTAATTACATATGTTATATGTTATTTTCATTTATATCTATCTGTCGTAGAAACATCAGTTTGTGTTTCTGTTTTGTTCTGCGAATTGAGGCCCTTATCGGCATTCGATCACGAAATTACCTTGGGTTATGTGTTATTTGGAATTTTTAGAACATTATAGTAGGTTCAATTAAAAATTCGATTTGGAACCAAATAATTAGAATTAAATAATGCTCTAGCTTAACTAAGACAATTAAACCAACCTATATAAGGCTTCTTGAGTACAACGCTCTCATTTTGTCATCTTAGAGAGCAAAACTTGAGAGAGAGAGAGAGAGAGAGAGAGAGAGAAATGAAGAATTGAGTTCAACTAAGGAACTTGCTAGAGTATTGAGGGAACTTAAGAGGATAGTCCAGGAAGATTAAGTCTTTACACTTGAAAATTCAAAGCTTGAGGTAGGAATTCACTCCTTTAGTTGCGTAGTTGTAGCACTTAATGCATAAGTTTAAGAGAATTAAGTAGATTAACTTGAGAATTAAGCTAAAGAAGTAGAATTGGGATTAAACCATCCATGCATGTGCATATCATGGAGTTTTGGAAGTTGATTTCAAAGTTTTCCTACATGCATGTTCATATTTTGGTCTTGTTATTCGAATTCAACTCCTCTTTGTGCTATACATCTCATTCTACCAAGATTTGGAAAGTTTGAACTCAAGGAATACATGTATGTTATGTTTTCAACATTTCAAGTTTAGTTTTGTTCAATTGACAAAGATTTTGGGCTTGATTTTGTGAAATGGTTTCGAATTCTTCACTTACTATAAGTTTCTCAATGTTTACCAAGTTTTGACCCAAAAGATTGTGTTTTGAAGTGTTGAAATTGAGTTTTTAACTTGCGAAGCAAATCTGAAAATTTCAGAATTTGCACTCTCCGATCGAGCGTTGGAGTCTACGCTCGAGCGAAGAATTCAAGCTCCCAGCACTTTTGCAGAGTTTGGGGGTTAGCGCAAGCGGTAGAATCTGCGCTCGAGCGACCACCCTTACATTTTTACCTCTACTCAAGCGAAGAAGTCCAAGCTCGAGCGTAAAATTCATGCTCCCAGAAGTTTTACAAGATTTTGCAAACCGCTCGAGCGACTGAAGTTGCACTCGAGCGAAGATCTTTTTTACTCAGTCTTTCGCTCGAGTGACCGTTGAGCATCTGTCGAGCGAAAAATTCAAGCAACCAGTACTTTGGCAGACCGCTCGAGTGACCGATGTTGCGCTCGAGCGGACTGCCCTACTTTTGACAATTTGACTAAGTGTTTCAGCTTACATTTTGGCCTCCTCATTGCATCCTAGGGATTCCTAAGCCTTAATTAAGACATAATAATGATGATAAAGATTAGAAACACGCCAAGATAGAAAAAGGAATGAGTTATGTGTTTTCCAGGCATGTGTTCAATGCGCATTTGTTATATGTTTATACAGGTCACATGCCATAGGCTATCCGATCTGTCTGCTTTGTCCATTTTGCTATCGGAGCTATCTGTGAGTTACAACTCTGTCAAACTATGTTGGATTATAAGTATTTTCAGAATGTTAAGATATGATCTGTTTTATGAAATGTTATTTTATGAATAGTGAATGAGTGTCCAATTTTCTGAAATGTATTTGTGGCATTCTTAGTTCACAAGGCCCTCGCCCGGGGGAAACAATACCGTGACTTATGATCATATGGCCCTAGCCTGGGGGAAACAACACCATGGTTACTTGTGCGCAAGATATGGACCTATAAGGTCATCAGTATTGACTATGCATATGGGTCTTAGGACCAAGATGATATGATAGCTAATGGATATACCACATATAACTATTTACGACTTCTGGTTAAATATGTGAATACGAATCTGTTTTTGATATGAACTCTGATTCTTGAAACTTTTTAGACATCATTCATAAATCCTTGACTTTGTTGTTATTCACTAGGTTCCAGCTCACTTTATTATTGTGTATGTATGTAGGTGACCAGGCTTAGAGTTGTTGACCTAGAGTTCCTTTTTGTCAGCCAGCCACAATGCCTCCAGAGGAGGCTTCCTTTTTGCAATGGTCAAGCTTTTGCAAATCTTGTTAAAGATCTTTTTGTATTTCTTTTGTTAAGTTTGAACAAGTCTTTTGTAGATCTGTATGTATGAATGGTGACGTGGGCATGACATCTTAATTATGGAAATTGAGTTTTAAATTTTTTGTCCCATGTATGTCTACACAGCTCTATGGATGTATATGTTTATGTTTGCTTCCGCTAGCCCCTGTATCTTGTTTAATTTGTTCAGAGGCCTTTGGTAATCTCAGGATTACTAGCTGGTTACGGCACTATGCCTATAGGGACGGGTTTGGGTCGTGACAACTTATGGTGAGCTTGATGTTGTTTGCTTAGCCTTTACATTTCAAGTGCGGACGAGAAACCCTTGCCGTGATGTGGGGATGTACTCCACTTTCTTTCGTTATCAAAATTAGTAGACCATAAAATTATTAGGGTTATGACCTTTTTGTGAATTGTAATTCTTTAATTAGTTTCTGGTTTGTAATCTATATGATAACAAATTCATTTTTTTAATGCATTTAGTTATATGGCGTGCCTTCAGTAATATTACTAGGAGTCGACTCAATTTTATGAAAATAGAATAGGATAGATGATTGTAAACATGCAAATAACAAACTATTATATTTGGGAAATGGTTAAGAAATAAAAGAGGGTTTTCGTTAAATAATCACGTTTAAATTAATTGTTTTTAACCTAATTAATCACATAAAATTTAGGGCATTGACAACCTTATTATTGCATCTATACTATAAAAAGCATGCTATTGTGTCCTAAGAGCATACTATCGCTAAATTCATTTCCACATTAACACCTTCTTCTTTTATGATAGCTCTCTACTTTATTCTTCTTGTTTGGCTTGGTTAATTAATTTGAATTAATCTAAAGGGTGGTGATAATGTCATGCTAACATTTAAAGTAATTTTAAAATTTTATCCCATTATTCAAACCAAGATAGTTTTCCTTTCTTCTAGGGTGCATTTGATTGCCAGTGTTAAAAGAGATATTGAATGTGAAGAAAACATGATCGAATTATTAATCCAGTGTATAATTATGACATAAAGAGAATGAGATTGAAGGTGGGAACATGTATCCCTCCAAAAATTCAATCTGGTGTTTGTTTTGTATCGTATTGCACTTAATATAGAAGATTAAATAGAAAATTAAAATTTGTAGGGGAGTTAATAATATCATAGACAGTGTGATTAGAATAATGAGGTCTCTCTAGATTATTTTTTTCCCTTCATCCAATAGTTAAAAACAATTATATATTTTTATTTCATTCTAACTACTTCACTTTTTTTATGCAATCATTTATTATATCTATTACCTCATTGTATAACTTATCTCCATATTCTTATTCACAATGCCATCATATATCCAATCATTTATCTCATCTAATCCCACGATATAACTTTGAGCTCATGTTAGGTAGAAGAAGGAGAGTTGTCACGACCCAAACCCGCCCCTATAGGTTTAGCATCGTAACCGGCCAATAATCCGTAGATTACCGAAGGCCTCTGAACAGAAAAGCACATGATAAGGGGGCTGCGGAAGCAATTATACAAAATATACAGGGTCCAATGAGCTGTGATGACATACATGGGACAGAAGATTTCAAAACTTATATATATACACAAGCGTGTCAGTTAGAGGACCTCAATATTTACAAAACATTTACATAAGTGGAGTTCCCAAGACCTGACTTTACAAACATTCAGAAACTAGCATAAGTATAAAAACAGCGATGCAACTAGACTTCGATCGGAACCTCCTCGGGAGGTACAACGGTTGGCTGACAAAACAGAAATGAAGGCCGTCAACTCTGGCCCTGGTCATACGCTGGCTCACCTACATACATAATATAAACTATGAGCTAAAGCCCAGTGAATAACAATAGAGTAAAGGATTTAATGAATGATGTCCATCACCGAGTTAGAAATCAGATTCTTATCAGAAACAGAGTCTTACGCATATTCAGATTCCAAATAAAAAACGGACTTATAATCGTTTTCATAATCAGATTTTGCATATAGTCACACGTGGTACATTCCTTAGCGTTAACAAATCCGATGGCCCATAAAGGGACAGCCTTGAAGGCATTCTGATGACTCATGTGCACAGAGACGTTTCTGATGACCCATGAAGGGACCTGATGACCCATAAAGGGACGCATATCATATGATGCTAAGGATGCTACGAATAACTTTCAGAATCTTGGACAACCATTCAATCATTTCAAACATAGCATGGCATTTTAGAGAACTAATTACTTCGTATCATAATATTCAGAAAATACTTAACATTAAACATAACTTTACAAAGTTATTACTCACAGATGATTGGTAGCCCTAACTAGATGGTAAGGCGGCCCTTCACTTGTTCTGAGGCGCATGACCTACATGAACACACATACGAACACACACTTGAAACACATATTCAAATTGTATATAACTTATGTCGATTGCTCTTAATGTGTTTCTAACCCTTAATCCTCATTATGGAGTCTTAAACATGGCTTAGAAATGCCTAGGATGGAATGAGGATACAGGAATGCGCTGGAAAACATTTCTCAAGATTTGTTGAAAGTAAGGTCCACGCTTGAGCGTGGCTTTCCTTGCTCGAGCGGACATGCAGACAATGAAGCTTCGCTCGAGAGTGAATTTCCTCGCTCGAGCATACTGTAAACTCATGAAAAAATGCTGGATGCATGATTTTCACACTCGACGGGCGCTCGACCAATACTCGAGCGTGAGACTCAGACCCTCGCTCGAGCGTGGATTCCCCCGCTCAAGCGAACTGTAAAACCCACAAACTTCTGGGTATATGCATTTCACGCTTGAGCGTATACTTCCACGCTCGAGCGGAGTGCACGTACTCAGAGTTCACGCTCGAGCGTAAAATCCTACGCTCGAGCGTGGATCAAATTTCTAGATTGCCCACCAACCTCAAATTCAACCCCAAATGCATCAAACTGAAATTTATGGGCCCAAAACTTTGGAAAATACTTAAAAACTCATGAAACAACATGTTTAAAGAATCATTTCAAGAATTTATGGCCCAAGAGCAAACCGATTGTGCACAAACTTGATTTAAACTTTAAGGATGATCCAAAACATGACACGCATGTACATACTAGAGCTAAGGCTCTCCAAAACATGATCAAATGCAATGTTCAACCCAAAAACATGATCAACTAAGATAATATGATATGGAACATGAGGAATTTCTAAAACGAAGCTTGGATTATGACATGCATGCAAGGATTCTTTAAAAAGGCAACCCCAAATGTTATGAATTACACATGCATGTATGTATTGAGCTTCAATTCTCCAATCTTAGCTTAATTGACCACCTAACCTTCTTGAGTTCATTTACTTAATGCCGTAAATACAAAGTTTAAGAGTGTAGTTCTCACCTAAGGTTGATTACAAGTGTGATCCTAACTCAAAGCTTCAAATTATATTCAATCTTCTAGCCAATTCCCCCCCCTGTGAAGTCAATTCTTGAACTAGGACCCAAATCCCTCAACTCTCTCTCTCTCTCTCTCCCGTCTCTTGCATCAGTTGTGGAAGGAATGAAATGAGAAAGGCAACTTAGTGGGGTCAAAAGGCCTTGTAGGTGGTAATTGACAAAATAAAACAAATAGCATTATTTTAATCAAATTTAGTCGTTTCTAACTAACACATAAATCAAGTCAATTTCTGATTCGAATGCCGATAAGGCTTTCAATTCGCAAACCGAAACTAAATCGTGAACAGGTCTTTCTACGCCTAACAGATATAAACACAACAATGCAACACACACACATGCATTTTAATTCAAGATTCAACTAAATTTCTAATTAGGCATAATTAATCATGGATTAGCATTAATTAGAGGTTGGGATTGTTACAAGTTGGGTCAAAACTGGGATCGCTATAGAATATCTATTTAGAAATAACTGTATTGGGTTATCTTGATGTGAGGAGAGGAAGCAAATATACAAGAAACAAATGTAAATGAAAGAAAATATTATATCACTTTAATCAAAAAAGGACATTTATTGGGATTATCATAGCATCCATAGGCCCTAATCCTGGGATAACAAGTTGACAACCAGATTTAACCTAACCTAAAAGAAGATACCTATTACCGGGGCAAATATGGACTCCACTCACACTCGACAACAAAAGTCTTCAGAGTCTAATGATAGGAGTACAATGCATGTTTGAAAACCGGACCCCTGAATGTTAAACCCAGACACCCTGCATGGAAGGAGAGCTGAGTCCTACTTTGCCACCACCCTCGGTGGTGAATTAAGTTAGTTTGAACATTGAAAGATAGACTAAATTTTTTTCTTTGGTCAATCGAAATAGGAAAAATATTTATATTATCAAACATATTACTAACTCACAATAACTAGAAAGTCAATAAAAACTAATATAGTAAACCAAATCTACCAAGGCAAGCCTAACTACATACAATTCCCATAGTAATAGAGAAATAAACTATCATAAGGGTATCAAACTCTTCTCCAGAGGCTGATCAAGTCACAATTTTTCTGTTTTAAAAGTGCCATCATATAATTGTCCTTATCTGATTGCCAATTTCAAACTTGCTAACTTTTAAGTAATTTTTTTTAATTTTTAAAAATACTAGTGTGAACATCTTCTCATATATAAAAATAAAAATGAATCCGTTTAGATTTGAGTGTCGACACATCCACTAATGCTGAATTTACATTGCAAATTTGTTAAAAAATAATTATTACATAAGAAAATAAAACAGGATAAAATGTAAAAAAGGTCAAACTTTGCTTTCTTCTCTTTTTCTTTTAGGTAATTTTGTTTTTACACGCCAATTCTCTTTAGTGCCCATATTTGTGTGGAGGTGAATATGGAATACTCTTTCAATCCAAACAAGCCCTTGGATAATGTCACGACCCGAACCCGCCCCTATAGGTTAAGGACGTAACCGGCTAGTAATCCTGAGATTACCTATGGCCACTAACCAAAACAAGACAAAAGTCATCAGAGTAAAGGGGCCAAACGGAAGCAAATTTAAAAATTTGTCCATAGAGCCGTGCTTATATGCACATCATGACATTCCACATTTACAAATGTTAATAACTCACAACATAAAGTATAGTAGCATAAGGTTCTGTACAAACAAGATCATTCAAATCTATGTCAACCCATGAAAACTATATACAACAGAGTCAAAGTCTTTACCAACATGACAAAACATAAATACATAACAAAAGGGCGAAGACAAGTCTCGTGCGTGAGACGTGAGGGCTGACTCTCCAAAAACCTTGGTCGTTCCACACAGACTTCACTGGGCTGGGTCTGGACTTCTCTTGGCTCACCTACAAACACATGAATAAGCGTGAGCGATAGCCCAATGAATAATATCAAATAAAGAAGATATATTGGAACATTATACGACAGACGGCCTTAGGCCCAATTCATTCATGTCAAACTGGCCTTTGGCCCATTCAAACGTTCATTTAGATCAAACTGGCCTTTGGCTCTTTCAAACTTTCATATCAGACCGGCCTTTTGGCCTTTTCAAACTTTCATATCAAACTGGCCTTTTGGCCTTTTCAAACTTTCATATCAAACTTTGTCCATTATTCAAATTAATGAATTTACAAAACTTACATAGGAGTAAGCAATTGGACAACAACATATTTCAGATATCTTTGTCAAGATATTACTCATAGTGATCAGTTGGTTGGATTGCCCTGGAGCTTGACCCTATACATTCCATGAACACAAAAAGGTTACAAACAATTCAATCCGTTCTAAATTCACATTTTCCTCTTTAGGCTTCATTCTTATCTCTTTAACTCATTTAAAATGCTCAATGCATGCCCAAGAGTGCTTACAAGTGAAAGAGGACGGAAAACGAAACACGGAACGTATAAACAAAATTTCAGAAAATAGGGTCCCCGCTCGAGCGTGGACTTCTCCGCTCGAGCGGACCCATGAGGTCTGCAAAAGTACTGGTCATATTATTTTTACGCTCGAGCGTGAAACTCGAACGCTCGAACAGAAGTCCATCCTACATAGCTCCCCGCTCGAGCGGACCATGTCTACAAAAATATACTGGAAGCACGAATTTCACGCTCGAGCGGCGGTTTCCCTGCTCGAACGGACACCAAATTTTCTGGGTTTTCCAGAACGTGTTGTTGAGCTCCAATTCGACATTCAACCAACATTTCTTGCATGCAATAGCTCAAACTTCAAATACACTTGTACTAACATGGCATAAACCCCAAATTACAACCCAATGAAGCTCAATTTCAAGAATCAAACACATGCATGTCCCAAATTGACTCAAACTCATCACCAACACACTAAATTCAAACATTCAAGGTTCATTCTTCCATGAATTGCACTTGCATGTGGCATATACACAATATTCTTAACTTAATTGGTGAAGAGCTGATCAAATATATGGACTTAAACCAAAAATTCAACATGGATCATACACATTGTGCTCAAATATGGAAATTCATAGTAATTGCCTACATGCATACATCTATTGACTTTAAACTCAACAAATACAACTCATTTCTTGACAATTCTTACTCTTGATTACCCAACTAGCTTGAACACACAAAATTACAAAATAGAATCCAAGAAATACTCACCTAGGAGCTTTAATTCTCACAATCTATAGCAATTTCTTGAGTAATCTTCAAGGTTTCCAGGCTTTAAGCTAAAATTGCACAATTCTCTCCCCTTCACTCTCTATAGCCGACTCTCTCTCTATCTCTTGGAGTCAAAACCAGCCAAATAAAATAAAAGAGAGATTTTGAGTGTATAGTGCCCTTAGGGTAGGTCCCACTAACCAAAGATATCAATATCAAAATAATTGGGCACTTAATTAATCGTTCTGAATCTAATTACTTTGATCCGAATCAAGTTTCAATTAAATTTCACCGTAGGCTCTAAAAATTATGCTAATCATAATGGCGTAATCAATTACGGGTTCTGTGGCCGATAAGGCCTTCAATTAATTTCCAAAACAAATAATCAAACAGATATTCCTACGGTGAACAGATAGAAATTCAAAACCACATATTTTCACATAATGGCACACAAAATCATATCAAACACATAATCACATTCAAATTAAGAACCAATTAGCATAATACGGAGTAGGGTTATCACAGTCTTCCCCCCTTTAGGAAGTTTGGTCCTCCGAACTTAATTTACCTTCGTCGGGAAACAAATGTGGGTAGCGTAGTCGCATTTCCTCCTCCTTTTCCCATGTAGCATCTGTCCCATAGTGTTCTTTCCATTCCACTTTCACCATTGGGATGGACTTGCTTCTCAACTGTCTCACTTGCCGGTCAATGATTCGTTCCGGCCATTCGGCGTATTCCATATTTTCATCAATAGCTACCCGGTGATAATCAATCACATGAAACGAGTCTCGGAGGTAACCCCTCAACATCGACACATGAAACACATTATGGATTTGTTCAAATACCGGTGGCAAAGCAACTCTATAAGCAACTGGACCAAGCCTTTCCAGAATCTGAAACGGCCCAATGTAACGGGGCAACAACTTGCCCTTCTTTCCAAATCTGACTTGGCCTTTCATTAGGGACACACGGATAAACACGTGGTCACCAACCTCATACTCAAGAGGTCTTCTTCGAACGTCTACATAGTTCTTTTGTCAGTCCTGAGCTGTTTTGAGCCTTTGCCAAATAGTTTTGATTTTCTCAGAAGTATCTTGCATAATTTTAGGCCCGAGTAAAGCTCTATCCCCGACTTCTGTCCAACAAATTGGTGATTTACACCTTCTACCATACAAAGCCTCGTATGGTGCCACACCGATGCTGGAGTGGAAGCTGTTATTGTACGCAAACTCTGCTAGTGGCAAATATTCTTCCCAACTCCCTTGAAAATCTAAAGCTCACATTCTTAGCATAGCTTCCAAAGTCTATATGGTCTGTTCTGATTGCCCATCTGTCTGTGGGTGGAATGCAGTACTAAATCTCAGTTCTGTCCCCATAGCTTCCTGCAAACTTTTCCACAATCTAGATACAAATTTTGGATCTCTATCCGACACAATAGATACTGGAACTCCGTGTAAACGGACAATCTCATCAACATATATAGTAGCCAATCTATAAGCATTAAATGTAGTTCTAACAGGTAGAAAATGTGCAGATTTAGTCAGTTTGTCAACTATAACGCAAATAGAATCCATACCTCGAGAAGTCCGAGGTAGGCCAACAACGAAATCCATAGTCACATGTTCCCACTTCCATTCAGGAATAGGGAGAGGTTGTAGTAAACCGCCTGGTTTCTGATGTTTAGCTTTAACTTGCTGACACTGAAGACATTTGGACACATATTCTACAATCTCTTTCTTTATCTTAGGCTACCAATAGGTCTGTTTCAAATCCCGATACATTTTGTTGTTACCCGGATGCATAGCAAACGCTGATGTGGGCTTCATCTAAAACTCTCTTCTTTAGTTCCGGAATGTCTGGGACACACACTCGGTTTCGGAATCTCAACACTTCATTTACAACGCCAAACTCTTCTTTCAGACTTGTCTCAAATTCACCTATCACCTTCTTGAGGAATTCATCATCTTTTCTGTTTTTGTTTAATTTCTTCAATGATTTCCGGTTCAGCTGAGATAGCGGCTATCAATCCGCCATATTCACTCAATACCACTTCAATTTCAGACTTCTCAAAATCTTGCAGAATCTCCTTCTGTCCAGTAAGCAAACAAGCCATACTCCCTATTGATTTTCTGCTCAAGGCATCAGCAACTGTATTGGCTTTCCCGGGGTGGTACTGAATCTCAAGATCAGTCTTTTATCAGCTCAAGCCATCTCCTCTGTCGCATATTCAGCTCTTTCTATGTAAAAAAGTATTTCAGGCTCTAGTGATCTATGCAGACTTCACACTTTGCCCCATACAAATAATGCCGCCAGATTTTCAAAGCAAAAACAACTGCGGCCAATTCCAGATCATGTGTTGGGTAGTTTTTCTCATGTGGCCTCAACAGCCGAGACGCGTAAGCGATAACCCTTCCGCTCTGCATGAACACACAACCCAAACCTTTATAAGATGCATCACTGAAAATTATAAAATTTTTCGTACCTGATGGTAGTGTCAAAATCAGTGCAGTGGTCAATCTTGTTTTCAATTCATGAAAGACTGATTCTCTTTCATCGTTCCACTCAAAAGGTTGCCCCTTGCGTGTCAGTTGGGTAAGAGGCACATCTATTTTCGAAAAATCTTTCACAAACCTCTTGTAGTTCCCAGCTAAACCCTGTAGTACCTAGCTAAACCCATAAAACTGCAGACTTCTGCTATATTGCTCAGTGTAGGCCAATTCACAATTGCCTCTATTTTCTGTGGGTCCATTAAAATCCCTTCTTTGTTGATCACATGCCCTAAGAAAACAACTTCACCCAACCAAAGCTCACATTTCTTTAGTTTAGCAAACAATTTCCTTTCCGTAAGTATTTGCATGATAGTTCTCAAATGCTGTTCATGTTCAAGTCTATCTTTAGAGTATATCAAAATGTCATCAATAAAAACCACAACAAATTCGTCAAGGTACGTTTTGAAAATTCGGTTCATTAGGTCCATAAATGCTGCCAGAGCATTAGTCACTCCAAATGGCATAACAAGAAACTCAAAATGTCCATACCTCGTTCTGAATGCGATTTTCTCAACATCTTCTGCCTTTACCTTCAACTGATGATACCCGGATCTCAAATCAATCTTGGAAAACACTTGTGATCCCTACAACTGGTCAAACAGGTCATCAATACGAGGTAAGGGATATTTATTCTTTATTGTTACCTTGTTCAATTCCCGATAGTCGATACACAAGCGTAGGGTTCCATCTTTCTTTTTCACAAACAACACCGGTGCACCCCATGGTGAAGTGCTAGGTTTGATAAACCCTTTGTCAAACAGGTCTTGTAATTGTTCTTTCAATTCTTTCATTTCAGCTGTAGCCATTCTGTAGGGAGTTTTTGAAACAGGCTGGGTGCCTGATACAGTTTCAATAGTGAATTCTATCTCTCTGTCCACCAATTCCCCTGGTAGTTCATTTGGAACCACATCTGGAAATTCTCTAACAATAAGGATATCATTCAATTCAGCATTTACAGATTGTTCAGACAACACATAGCACAAATAACCCTGACACTCTTTCCTGATCAATTTACATGCTTTCATTGCAGATATCAAGTAAGGTGGAGGCACTACCCCGTTACCCACAAACACAATTTCTTCTTGTTCTGGTGGTCTAAACACAACCCGTTTTGTCACACAGCCAATGGTGGCACAATATTTAGTTAACCAGTCCATGCTCAGAATTATGTCAAAGTGCCTAAAGTTCAAGGATAACAAGTCCACATATAGAATGGCATTTCCAACTCGCATGTCACAAAAATGATAGACAGATTCACACAATACGGATTCCCTAGATGGAGCAGACACACATAGTAGATATGGCAGTAATTCTAGAGGTCTACTCAGTCTAGATGCAAATGCACATGTTACAAATGAGTGTGTTGATCCAGAGTCAATTAACACAAAGGCATCCTGATTACATATAGAAATGGTACCTGAGACAACTGCGTTGGCATTCAGGGTATTGCCCAGAACAAGCGCAAAAACTCTCCCCTGTCTCACGGTATCTCCGACGGGAGTAGATCTCGTAGCATTTCCTGGTTTTGGGATTGATGCTATCGAACTAGCAGTAAATTTTTCATTGTTCTGTTTGCAATCTCTGGCCATATGCCCTTGTTTACCACATTTAAAACAGTCCCCTAACACACGGTAACAAACCCCACGGTGCCTTTTGCTACAAACATTACACATGGGAGATGTGTCTTGGGAAGAATTCGAAGTATTTGAGGAGCCCGTATTCTGCTTTTTCATAAATTTCTTCTTTGAAAAGAAGCCTTGCCTTTTCTTGCCTTTCCATTTTGTTGTTGGCTTAGTCTGTCTAGCTATGTTGGCTTCTGATATGATGGCACTGTCCAGCACCCCAATGTAGGTTTACAACTTCAAGACATTCACTCTTTCTAGGATGTTACTCCGAAGCCCACCTTCAAAATGTCTCGCCTTTTTATAGTCAGTAACAATCATATGAGGTGCAAACCTGGCCAATTCAGTGAATTTGGCCTCATACTCAGCTACAGTCATACTGTCTTGCCTTAGTTCTATGAACTCTGCTACTTTCCTATTCCGAACACACTGCAGGAAGTACTTGTCATAGAAAATTTTCAAAAATTTCGCCAAATCAGTATCTTTGTAATTCTCACGCATTAACATCCACCATCTTCTTGCTTCGTCTTCTAGCATAAAAGTGGCTAGAAGCACTTTCTGTGTCTCTGAACACGGGAACACTTCAAATAGTTTTTCCATGCCGAGGACCCACGCTTCAGCTTTCAAAGGATCTAATCCACTATGAAACTGTGGTGGTTTCATTTTCTTAAACTCTTTGGTGAGAGCTATGATTCGGTCATCATTCTGATTATCTGGCACTGGAGGTGCCGGAGGTGGAGGTAGAGAATGTGGCTGCTGCCACTGTTGTTTCCATTCTTGTTGTTGCCTCAATGTCTTTGCCATTTCCTGAATCAGTCTTTCCATTCTATCCAGTCTAGCAGTAGAAGATTCCTCTATCTCATCACCCCTTGTTCTCACCATCTGACTAAACTTGCATTATGTTTTATACAAAAGATTCATAAGTATGCATATACTAGAAAGCACACATATTCAAACAATTGCAATGCAAGCAATTCACAAACTTATAGCACATAATCGTTCATATCAAAACAGTTAGGCATATTCTTGATGCTTCCAAATTCATACTTATCACATGAATGCATCCTGGATCTTTTCTAGACGCTTGTTGCTCTTTTGGACAAGTGTGTGAGTTATTAACTCGTGCTCTGATATCACTCTGTCGCGACCCGAACCCGCCCTTATGGGTTAAGGACGTAACCGGCCAGTAATCCTGAGATTACCTACGGCCTCCAACCAAAACAAGACAAAAGTCATCAGAGTAAAGGGGCCAAACGGAAGCAAATTTAAAACTTTGTCCATAGAGCCGTGCTTATATGCACATCATGACATTCCACATTTACAAATGTTAATAACTCACAACAGAAAGTATAGTAGCATAAGGTTCTGTACAAACAAGATCATTCAAATCTACATCAACCCATGACAACTATATACAACAGAGTCAAAGTCTTCACCAACATAACAAAACATAAATACATAACAAAAGGGCGAAGACAAGTCTCATGCGTGAGACGCGAGGGCTGACTCTCTAGAAACCTTGGTCGTTCCACACAGACTTCACTGGGGCTGGGTCTGGACTTCTCTTGGCTCACCTACAAACACATGAATGAGCGTGAGCGATAGCCCAGTGAATAATATCAAATAAAGAAGATACATTGGAACATTATACGACAGACGGCCTTAGGCCCAATTCATTTATGTCAAATTGGCCTTTGGCCCATTCAAACGTTCATTCAGATCAAATTGGTCTTTGGCCCTTTCAAACTTTCTTATCAGACTGGACTTTGGCCCTTTCAAACTTTCATATCAGACCAGCCTTTTGGCCTTTTCAAACTTTCATATCAAACTGGCCTTTTGGCCTTTTCAAACTTTCATACCAAACTTTGACCACCATTCAAATTAATAAATTTACAAAACTTACATAGGAGTAAGCAATTGGACAACAACATATTTCAGATATCTTTGTCAAGATATTACTCACAGTGATCAGTTGGTTGGATTGCCCTGGAGCTTGACCCTACACATTCCATGAACACAAAAGGGTTACAAACAATTCAATCCGTTCTAAATTTATATTTTCCTCTTTAGGCTTCATTCTTATCTCTTTAACTCATTTAAAATGCTCAATGCATGCCTAAGAGTGCTTACAAGTGAAAGAGGACGGAAAACGAAACACATAACGTATAAACAAAATTTTAGAAAATAGGGTTCCCGCTCGAGCGTGGACTTCTCCGCTCGAGCGGACCCATGAGGTCTACAAAAGTACTGGTTATGTTATTTTTAGGCTCGAGTCCATTCTACATAGCTCCCCACTCGAGCGGACACCATCTCTGCAAAAATATATTAGAAGTAAGAATTTCACGCTCGAGAGGCGGTTTCCTCGCTCGAGCGGACACCAAATTTTCTGGGTTTTCCAGAACATGTTCTTGACCTCCAATTCGACATTTAACCAACAATTTCTTGCATGCAATAACTCAAACTTCAAACACACTTGTACTAACATGGCATAAACCCCAAATTACAGCCCAATGAAGCTCAATTTCAAGAATCAAATACATGCATGTCCCAAATTGACTCAAACTCATCACCAACACACTAAATTCAAACATTCAAGGTTCATGCTTCCATGAATTGCACTTGCATGTGGCATATACACAATATTCTTAACTTAATTGGTGAAGAGGTGATCAAATATATGGACTTAAACCAAAAATTCAACATGGATCATACACATTGTGCTCAAATATGGAAATTCATAGTAATTTCCTACATGCATGCATCTATTGACTTTAAACTCAACAAATACAACTCATTTCTTGACAATTCTTACTCTTGATTACCCAACTAGCTTGAACACACAAAATTACAAAATAGAATCCAAGAAATACTCACCTAGGAGCTTTAATTCTCACAATCTATAGCAATTTCTTGAGTAATCTTCAAGGTTTCCAAGCTTTAAGCTAAAATTGCACAATTCTCTCCCATTCACTCTCTATAGCCGACTCTCTCTATCTCTTGGAGTAAAAAATAGCCAACTGAAAAAAAAAAAAAAAAAGAAAAAGAAAAAGATTTTGAGTGTATAGTGCCCTTAGGGTAGGTCCCACTAACCAAAGATATCAATATCAAAATAATTGAGCACTTAATTAATCGTTCTGAATCTAATTACTTTGATCTGAATTAATTTTCAATTAAATTTCACCATAGGCTCTAAAAATTACGCTAATCACAATGGCGTAATCAATTTCGAGTTCTGTGGCCGATAAGGCCTTCAATTAATATCCAAAACAGATAATCAAACAGATATTCCTACGGTGAACAAATAGAAATTCAAAACGTCATATTTTCACATAATGGCACACAAAATCATATCAAACACATAATCACATTCAAATTAAGGACCAATAAGCATAATACGGAATAGGGTTATCACAGATAATCTTCCCAGTTGTCACCTGAAATAGAAATAAAACTCCGAACGGTGATGTTGGAATTAGCACTCTGGCGGACAAGTTAGTGCCGTAAAACGGTTGGTGTTTTATGGTATCTTGAGGTTCAAGGTTCTGAGCACATACCTCCTTCTTGGGGCTTCCCTCCTCCTTTTATATAGTTATTCTCCTTGATATTTTCTCTATGTAACCTAACCCTTCATCATCATCCTGTCAGGGCCCATTCCCTTACTGTTTTTCCTTGAAAGGGACAGTCTGGTTGTCATGACCCGAACCCACCCCTAGAAGTTTGAAGCATAACTGGCCAATAATCATAAGATTACCTACAGCCTTAGATGGAAAATCAAACATATTTATCAATATAGAGCCAGAAGTGAAAGCAAAAACACAAAGATTGTCCAATCAGCTGTGTATATGTGGCAAAATAAAAACATTTCACATTTATATAATAACTCACACATCACATACATAAGTAATTTATACATGTCCAGGATCATTCAGACTTCTCATAAGATAAACCAAAAACAGTCTTAACAAAAACCAAGGTTATATACAAACTTGGTCACACATGACCACAAAATAAAACAAAAAAGGAAAATCAAAAGCCTCATACGTGAGGCAACCTTGGCTGACTTCAAAAGCTCAGTACTCTTTCTCAATTTCACTAGGGCTGGGCCTGGATATCCTGCTGTTCACCTACATACATACAGATAAAGAGTAAGCTAACGCCCAGTGAATAATACCTGAGTCAAGAGGTTAATGATTGAGATTTGTGTATAAATAAATCATACTTGTACTTAATACATATGAAACCCAATTCTCATTCACAACAGCCTTAAGCACATCATAACGGAACGACCTCGGGTCCAATCAATTATAATCGAAACAACCTTCGATCCACCTCATTCATTCATTCATAATCAAAACGACCTTTGGTCCAACATACTCATACGCGCATTGATAATCATGATCATGTTCACATTCGTATTCACATTCAAAATGACCTTTGGTCCACTCAATTCCTCGTTCGAAATTACCTTTAGTCCATAATCATGATCATGTTCTCATGCATATTCATATTCATATTCAAAATGACCTTCGGTCCAATTAGTTCCTTATTCAATATGACCTTTGGTCCATTTAGCAAGCATACCAAACAACCTTCGGTCTAATTCAAATATATGATGACTTTAGGTTTATCTTGTCAAACATTCTAGACAGCCTTAGGCTCATTCCGTGTCCTTATCAAATATACCAAATGACCTTAAGCCCATTTCATATTCCCATCAAACATATCAAACGGCCTTGAGCCCATTCTGTATTCGTACAAAACGACCTTCAGTCCAATCTTATAAGTTTGTGCTTATTAATCACTTTTTCAAGCCATTTAAGAATCAGACAGGTGGAATACTCATTCATAATACAAATTCATGAGTTCAGAAAGCTTACCGCATAGGTAGTATTTAGAAAGTAACATATATGAAAATTTCTTTACTAAGATATTACTCACAGTGTTCAGATAGTTGATTCATTCTCGCGATTGACCCTACACAATTCATAACACATACAGAAATTGGGGTCACAATATAATTCAATCTGTTCTTTAATTTATGTCTCTTTCTTAGGCTTTTTCTGAACTCCTTAGGTCATTTAGAATGCTCAATGTATGTTTGAGAGTGCTTAGAAATGCAAAAGAACAGAAAATGAGGCATAAAACAACTTTTCAAAGTTTCTTGAAATAGGCCACTTCGCTCGAGCGCAATATTGGTCACTCGAGCGAACCCCTTGGTCTGCAAAAGTATTGGATGCCCTCATTTTACATCCGAGCCAACTTTTTGGTCGCTCGAGTCAAGATCGAAAATAAAGGCTGGTCACTCAAGTAGTTTTTTGGTCGCTCGAGCCAACCTCTAATGTCTGCAAAAGTACTGGAAACTCAAAATGTACGTTCAAGTGACAGTTCCATCGCTCGAGTGAACTGCTCGAATTCTGGAATTTTCAAAATATTCTTGAGCTTCAAAACGCATGTTTAAAAAGTGTAGACTTGTATGTTATGCTCTAAACTTTAACTATACAACCATAAGCATGAATTCAATAACCAACTCACAAAAATTGAAGCTCAAAACATCATGAATTCATCATGTATGTCCCATTTTGGTCCAATTTCCTTTCTAAAACTCTCTACACATGAAATTCAAGTCCATGGCCTCATGATTTATGCATGCATGAACTCAATGACCCACTTTTCATCTTAGACAGCATAAACCATGCCTTAAAATGATATTTCATAACAAACTCATACATGATGTACAACATGATCTCATTTCCTACAATTTTTGTTCAATTCATGCATTTAACTACATATTCTTCTTGAATTTACAATTACTTGACTTAAACTCATGAATTAAGGGTCAATTACTCACTCGGAGCCTTTAATTCTTCCAACTCTAGAAAATTTTTGAGCCTAGCTTCCCAAATCTTCAATCTCCAAGTCAATTCCTTCAAGTTCTTGCCTTCCTCTCTCTAAAATGGTGTTCTCTCTCTCTAAATTGTATAACCTCACCAAGACTTGAAGATGAGCTCAAATAAATGAGCTCAAACATTAATTAGTCCTATATATAGTGGGCGCTTAGCTTAGACTAATAATCTTGATTAAGGTTAAGCAATCACACTTATTTTAATCACTTTAATCTAATTTTTTTAATCGAATCAATTTTTAATCAAATTTTACCATAGGCTCTAAAACTTATGCTAATCATAACGGTGTAGTCAATTTTGGTTTCTATCACCTTTACGACCCTCAATTTCAGTTTATTATAGAATACAGAATAGATTTTCCTACGATGAACAGATATAAATTCAAAAATGCATATAATCACATACTTAGCATCCAAATTCATATTAAGCACATAATCAAAAGTGTAATTAAAGATTAACGGCATAACACAGAATGGGGTTGTCACACTAGTCCCACCTAATGCGTCCATGCAGAATCGCCTGACATATTAGGCTTTGCTATTCGACACAGGTACTCGTAATTCAACAATCCCCGATATTTTCATGCTTATTCGGACATCTATTTGGCAAAGACATAGTCCGGTGGGCTTTGGCCTTATTCAGCCCATTTTAAACGAGCTTGGATACTTTGTTGGCCGTTTTCAAGTGTATCCTCTTTTTGGCTCCCATAATATTTAATGAACACATTTTCAGTACACAAATAAATTAATAAACAATTCAATACACACCTCTTTATTCTAATAATACATTCATCTTCAATTTTAAAAATTCTAATTTTTCTTCCACTTACCCATCCCTTTTTTGCAGCTATTGCCCCCCACTCTTAGCCCTCTATTTCCACCATCACTACCACTTTTAGCACATCCCCTTCCATCTTAGACCTTCACAATCAATCTCAAAAGTGGGTAGTTCATAGCGAAAGGCTTGTAAGAGTGTATGTTCATGTCGGAAGGTGGTTGCAGGCAGGGCCAAAGAGACGATGTGAGGAGATGGCAAATGAAAGATGTGGCGCTGGCGATAGAAGATGTTTGTGATGATTTTAGAATTATCATTTGGATGAAAGAAGATAAGGTATTGTAATATTTTTATTTTAAGATAAAATTATATTAAATATTTTTTATTAAATATATAAATAGAGAGAAATTGATGTATGAAAATAAAATTACGCTTTTATTTTTCATGTATAAATTCCACCACGAGTCCAAGACCAAAATGTAAATCAACAAAACATTTCATGACCATACATCATGCCAAATTTCTAATTTCCATCACGTCTTTTTCTAGAAAATGTTGGTATAAAATTTTGAGAAAATTATAAAAAAAATAAAAATAAATAAAAAATTCCTAATACCTTATTATAAAATAAAATTTTGAGTTTTAAATTTTATCTATTTAAATCATAATCTTTTAATTTATTTTTAATCTAAATCATTCATTAATTTTCATTAAAAAAATCAACAAAAAAATGATATTTTAACCATTAAACTAAAGTTTCGTTTGGCAATGGCTAATATAGTTAACTTTTTTATAATGAGACTTTTTTAGCCTCGTTTGGTTTGAATTTTTTGACTTTTTAAACTTTTATGAGAGAAAAAGTGTAATAATTATAAATTGGATGAGATATTTTGTTTTATTAGTTTATTTAGCCTATTTTGTCATTTAGTGCTTTTTTAGCCTCAAAATGATAATCAAACCAGGGCTAAATGTAGTTGTACATATAATGCTAAAATATCATTTTTCATTGTATTTTTTAGTGACTAAATTTTTTTTTTTTTCTATAGGTATAACTTAATGAAAAGAGACTGATGATTTAAATAGAAAATAAATTAAAAAATTAGAACTTAAATTGACAGAATTATAACTAATGATTATTTTGTTATAAGGATTAAATCATATTTTTTTCTTTTATATCTTTTCCAATTTTTTTTTATAGAAAATATAGAAGGGACTGTCAGATGTTCATTTTCCATGACCAAAGACTTGTAGCAACATTTTGTCCACAAAAAATACAGAGTTTTTATTTCAGTTTCAAATTCATTTCATAAAATACTTGTTTGGAATTCTGGTGTATTCGGGCTAAGCATAACTTCAAAATTCAAACCGTAGAACTGAGTTGCTTATTTTTTAGAGTTGGTTTGGAAACTTTTAATATTTTTTTTGATTCTTTATATAAAAAAAATATGTTTAAAAAAGTAAAGGGAATAAGTTAACTTTTTATATTAACTTTTTAATTTTTAATTTTTTTTTTTTTTGTGATTAATTTAACCTACTCCCAAATCCTCGAATCAAGGGAAAATTGTAAATACATAGAGTAGTGGAAACCAAATTTACATTACAAATGGATTTTTTTTGTTTTTTTGTTTTCTTTGTAACTCTAACACAGAGAAAGAATTGCATCAAATACGTGAATGAATTTGCACGATGCACATAGGAGAGTTACACCACCATGAAAATATAATTTTTTTTCCTACTTCTCGACTGAAATGCAATTTCCCCCTCAAATCAATGAATTGATATCAAACCAACTCATCATATAGATATTTAAGAACCCGTTCGGAAACTAATTATTTTAATTAATTTTTTAAATTTTTGTAAAAAAACATACCCAAAAAAAAAAAAAAAAAGGGAAGAAGATAAAAATAGTTATACGAACTTATAATAATTTTTTTTTAAATTTTGGATAAAAACCAAACTCCCAAACGGGGTAAATGATTTAGTTCACGAGTTCTCTGAATTTATTGTATAAATTAGGGGTGAGCAGCGGATATACCGATCCGCCAAAACCGACCGAACCGAACCGATTCGCCGCATTTTGGACGGATGCGTGATGACGAGCGGACGGTTGCGGATTGATTTTCTCCAATCCACCAATTTGGCGGACGGATGGCGGATTTGAACTTCCTTTGGCCGCAACCAAACCGCCAAACCGCGAGCACCCTTAGTAATTTATAAGACCTTGTGTTTTCAATTTGTTTAAATATTTTGTTTGTGTTTTCAATTGAAAAAAAGTTTTCAACTTGGATATATTTTTTGAATTGAAAAAATAAACATATTATTTATCTATATTTTTTGATTTTTAAATCTAACTCTAAAAGTAATAAATAGAAAATATAACATATGCTGATTGGTTTTTGTTTTCAAAAACATATATAAATGTAACAATACAGAGACATACAATCTCTACTATTGCTCTGTTCATAGTTTTGATGGTTTGAATTGTTTTTATTTTTTAAGAACCACAGATTGTAATATTTTATGTGATGAGACATGCAGTGATTGTGATATTCTAAAGTTTCAAACTTTCTTTGTTTGGATGATGCATGCAGTAATTGTAATACTTTTTTAAGTCATTGACTGTAATACTTTTTTTTTTTTTTGAGGAAGTGCACAAGTTGAACTATGTTGAAAATTTATAAAATTTCAAACCGCCAAACCGATTCGCATCCATCCGCCAAACCGCCAATCTGCTCAATCCACATCCGCCGGATTGGCGAACGAATGCGAATTGATTTTCTCTAATCCGCCAATCTGGTGGATGGATGACGGATTGGAGGTTTCGTGACCGCAACCGACCCGCGCCCACTCCTAGTATAAATCCTGTTTGGTGGCTGCTGTCATCGGGAGTAGTGGTAGTTGATATGAGGATAAGAAGATGAACTTGAAGATAGACAAAAACAACAACAAACAAACAAATAAATAAATAAAAGAAAATTTTGGCTAAAACTATTTCATTGGATTTTTATTTGATAAAAAAAAAATCCGATTTATTTTGCTTCATAAACCCTCTAAGGAGGAGGTGCGTAATTTGAGTAAGGACAAACTAAAAATAAAAAATAAAAAATTGGATAATATTAACATGTTACTATTAAATAGAATAACATGTTACTTTTTACATCAATTTTGACGGTAATATTTTTTTTTTTTTAAGAATTTCATAGTCAACGTGAATCTTATTTGAAAGATCTTTGGCATGGGTAAGCCCATAAAGGCTATAACCCACTCTAAACAATCCAAGCCTACCACTTAGCGCCCAATACATAATTCAACTAATGAGGCCCAACATAGCTGGAACTCAACATGGCATTAAGAATCAATGATACTTAGACACGTGGCAGGTAAAGGACAAGCCACACAAGCAGACAAAGATCCTGCAAAGTTATTGCACTGCGCATCAGCCATTAATGAAGCCCCTTACAGCATTTATTACGATAACCCCTCCCCGTCGAGACAGAACGGCCTCACCATAAACAAGGCAAGCTAGAGCATAGACTTTTGGCCAAGATGGCAGGTCGGAAGGGACAACGAAATGATTACCAGAGGATATAAGCAGACGTCGAAGACAAGAAGAAGATTAAGCTTTCTATCTCCAAACTATCTCTACATTCCTTCTCTCTTTCTAACTTGCTCGTCGAAGGGTTCACTGGGGGACTCTCCGTTCCCCGTTGAACCCTTGTGCAGGTTCCTCTGTGGGCTTGGTCATTTGGGCATTGGTTTGGGAAACGTGGATCAGTCTGACCCAATTCGTCTGGAACGTGCAACATCATCAATCTTGATTAGTCTGTGGGAAACCTTTTGCTCCGCGCGCCAGTTGTGCTTATTGTCGCCGGAGACCCTTTCCCAATAACCCTTTCCTGCCGCCCACCAAGGTGGATGGTCACAACTAGATCCATAGCTTCTCACCACAATGTTGCCGACCACCAAGCCGACCCTTACAATCCAAACAACCCCCTACAGTATTTCACCGAGCTCACCAACAGCATCAACCGCTTGGCCGAGCAAAACCAAGCCCTGATTAATGCTCTACTCTAAAGAAACCTTCATATGCCTCCTCCACCACCTCCAGATATTCCACCCAACCAAGAACGAGCCCCGAGCCATACTATCCAGCAGCCCCATCCACCCAACTTGGAAGGCTTGTGACCCCATCCCCCAGATATGAACCCTCCACTTCGGGTCCCACACCCATCGGCCCCGGCACCCACCTCCGAAGGCGAGGCCAGTAGCGTCCAGCCTCGGCTCCAATCCGGAGATGATAACGTCCCTTTCTGGGACGCAGAACTCCGAGCCATAAAGCTCCAGCTCCAAGGAGTCATGCAAAATATCCCGAATAAACCATCTACCACAGCCAACTCACCATTCGTTGCCTCCATCCAGGACAAACCTCTACCTCCTAAGTTTAAAATGCCCACGATCGACTCTTTCGACGGTACATCGGACACAGTCGATCACTTGGAGGCCTACAGAACCCTCATGATCCTCCATGCATTCCCTGATGAAATCATGTGTCGGGCTTTCCCCGTAACACTCAAAGGGTCGGCTCAACTCTGGTTTAGTCAACTGCCGGCAGACTCTGTTTCCACTTTCTAGCACCTCAGTGACTCCTTTCTCAGCCATTTCATTGGAGCCCAGCACCAGCGACGTCCGACAACCCAGCTCCTCAACATCCGTCAGATTGAGGGGGAGTCGTTGCGCAGCTTCGTCACCCGCTTCAACACCGAAGCCCTGCAGGTAGCGGAAAACGATGGCAAGGTCAACCTCACGGCGTTCATGGCCGGCCTACGATCATCTGATTTCCTTTTCTCCCTCTTCAAAAACCCCCCAACCTCCATGGCAACCCTACTTTCCAAAGCCCAAAAATACATGAACGCCGAAGATTCCCTAGCTGCCCAACAAGATCCTACAGTCAAAAATCCGATCCCCAAAGAGAAGAGAAAAGACTCAGAAATCAGAAACACCCAGTACAATAATCAAACACCTCAGTGTACCGACCGACCACCCCGAGCCAACCAGTCGACACCAACCCAACCGCCCGGCCTGTTCGAACGATACACACCCCTCAACTCCCCCATGGAACAAGTCTTGAACCAGATTCAATGAGATTATCCTCTAAAATGGCCCCAACCATCACGGTCTCCTTCTAACCGGCGAGACCAGTCCAAATACTGCCGCTTCCATCAGGACCACGGCCAGAACACGGAGGAGTGTGTTAACCTCAAAGACCAGGTCGAGGGCTTGATACGTCAGGGACGTCTCAGTCGATTCACAGACGCTCGCCCTAAACAAAGGCAAAGGACTGAACCTGTTAGAAACAACGGCCGGCGATCGGCGCACCCCTCCTCGACAGCTCGCACAACCTAACCAAGGTCATGATAGGCCCCCGCAGCAACCCCGGCCACAAGGCAACCCTGGCCCCCTGTTGGAGAGATTAGAGTTATTGCTAGCGGGCCTTCTTGTGGAGGGCCATCTCGCTCGGCTCAGCGGGCAGAACTCAGAAAAATAAGGCAAGGCTGAGACAAAGAAGTTGCCACATTGGACCGACCTTCTAAACAGCCCAAACAGTGGACGGAGCCTATCACCTTTACGGACGCCAACTGCACAGGCATCCGTTACCCCCATGACGACCCTCTCGTCATTTCTGCCCTCATCTTCAATTACAAGGTCAGACGGGTTCTCGTCGACAACGGCAGTTCTTCAGATATCATCTTCCAAAATGCCTTCCGCCAGCTCAAGATCGGGAAAAAAAGTATGTCCCCTCTCCAAACCCCATTGGTCGGTTTTACAGGAGATCGAGTGACCTCCATCAGCTCCATCGATCTTCCCATCATAATCGGAGAATACCCACAGCAGACCACAAAGTTACTCACCTTCCTCGTCGTCGACTATCCCTCTGCTTACAACATCATGCTCGACCGCACCGCCCTAAATGCTTTCCAAGCTATCACATCCACTTTTCATCTTGCCGTCAAGTTCCCTACCGACCTGGGGGTCGGCACAGTAAGGGGAGAGCAGACCGTGGGCAGGGAATGTTGCGTCCCTTCACTTAAAGAGGTCAAGCAAAAGGAGGCTATGATCATTGAAGGGCTCGACGTCAAGGACGAGGACGAGCTAGTCAGAGGGGAACTAGTGGAAGAGTTTGTTGAGCTCCCCATTGACCCCACCAACACAACAAAAATTGCTAAAATCGATAACCAACTATCCTCCCAGGCAAAGGCTAACCTTACTGCCCTCCTAATTGAGCACAATGACATATTTGCCTAGACCCACTCCAACATGCCGGGTATTGACCCCTCCTTCATAACCCATCGTCTCAGCATTAAGCCTCACTTCTGATCCTTCCGCCAGAAGCAGCGCATCTTTCACCTGGAGCGCAACACTCTTATCGCTTCCGAAGTAGATAAGCTCCTTGTGGCACAGTTTATCAAAAATGTGGACTACCCCAAATGGCTGTCAAATGTGGTCTTGGTTCGTAAAAACAACGGTAAATGGCGACTCTGTGTCGACTACTCCAACCTTAACCGAGCTTGCCCCAAAGACAGTTATCCCCTTCCTCGCATCGATCTACTCGTTGACGCCACGGCCGGCCATCAAATGCTCAGCTTCATAGACGTCTTCTCTAGATACAACCAAATTCTGATGCACCCGTCTGACCGGGAACACACCTTCTTCATCACCGACCAGGGAACCTACCATTATTGTGTCATGCCGTTTGGGTTGAAAAATGCTGGGGCTACTTACCAACGGTTGGTCAACACTGTCTTTCATCACCAGATAAGCTAGAACATGGAGGTATACGTTGACGACATGCTAGTCAAGAGCAAGCTCTCCACCGATCATCTGGCCTATTTGCGAGAGACCTTCGGCACCCTACGAAAGTATCAAATGAAACTCAATCCGGAGAAATGCACCTTCGGCGTAGGATCTGGGAAATTCTTGGGTTTTATGGTCAGTCAACGAGGCATCGAAGCTAACCCCGAAAAAATCAAAGCCTTGATAGAAATGCAGTCGCCCCGAACGGTTAAGTAGGTTTAGAGGCTTACTGGCAGAGTCGCTGCCCTCAACCGCTTCATTTCCCGCGCAACGGACAAGTGCCTCCCCTTCTTTAAAGTTCTTCGGCAAACTTTTGAGTGGACGGCAGAATCCGAAGAGACCTTTCAGCAATTGAAGCAGTGCATAGCCAGCCCCCCCTACTTTCTTAGGCAATCACGGGTGAACCCCTTTTTCTCTACTTAGCCGGGTCGAACACCGCAGTCAATGCAGCACTCATCAAGAAAGACAGCTCTGTCCAACGACTGGTCTACTACATCAGTCGGGCTCTCAGGGAAGCAGAACAGAACTACCCATTGCTTGAAAAAATGGCCTTAGCCTTGGTCATAGCCTCCAGACGACTCCGAACTTACTTTCAGGCCCACCCCATTGTCGTCCTCACTAACCAACCATTGAAGAAAATAATGCAACAACCAGAGTTGTCCGGCCGACTTATGCAATGGTCAATCGAGCTCAGCCAATTTGACATCTCCTACCGACCTCGAACGGCGATCAAAGGGCAGGCTGTCGCCAACTTCATCCTGGAGTTCACTAACTCCACTCCAATCACGGCTCCCCCGCCCCCGCCATCCCATACTGAGGCAGAAGACCCCCACTCTTGGACCCTCAACGTCGACGAATCATCCCGCAAAGAAGGCAGTGGGGCTGGTCTCATCCTCACTGTTCCCGAGGGTGACTATTTCAAGTGTGCTCTCCGTTTCTTGTTCGACGCAAGCAATAATGAGTCTAAATATGAGGCACTCATCGCAGGTCTCCGCCCCGCCAGAGACATTGGTGTCAACCATATCCAAGTGTTTAGCGATTCCAAGCTCATTGTCGGACAAATCACGGGAGAGTTCGATGCCAAAGAAGACACAATGCGAGCATATAGGGACATTGCACTCCTTATTGCTTGCCTCTTCAATAATTTCCACATCAAGCACATTCCTCGAACGAAAAATGCCAAGACAGATGAAATGGCTCAATTAGCTTCTGCCGACCAGTCAGGCCTCAGCCATGGTGTCCGTCTCGAATATCTGGCTTACCTTGCCATTTCCCCGAACCAGCAGCAAGTCCACTTCCTCCAAAATGAGCCTATTCCATGGGCGGCCGACATCTTTCTATTTTTGACAAAGGAGGAACTGCCAGACAACAAGCACCAAGCCGCCAAAGTCAAAGCCCGGTCGTCCAACTACATTCTTATAGTGGTCTCTTGTACAAATGTGGCTTTTCACGCCTATACTTGAGATGCCTCAATCCTGCTCAAGCGACCTACGTGATGAGAGAAGTCCACGAGGGTGTATATGGCAATCATTCGGGTGCCAGGTCACTAGCCCACAAAATACTCCGCATTGGTTACTTCTGGCCTACTCTCAACCAAGATGCCACTGAATTCGTGCTTAAATGTGATAAGTGCCAACGCTTTGCCAACATCCCTCATGCTCCTCCTACAGAGTTGATCACACTTTGCAACCCTTACCCATTCGCCAAATGGGAGATCGACCTAGTTGGCCCATTGCCCACTGGCCGAGGCTAAACCAAATTCGCAATTGTCGCCATTGATTACTTCACTAAATGGGTGAAGGCGGAACCCCTTACCACAATTACCGAGCGGAACACCACCAGATTCATCTGGCAATCGATCGTGTGCTAATTTGGCATCCCTCAAGCCATCGTCTCTGACAACGGCAAACAATTTGATAATGCCAAGTTCAGGAAATTCTGTGCCGAACTTCAAATCCAACCATGTTTCTCTTCCCTAGGTCATCCTCAAGCCAATGGCCAAGTTGAGGTTACCAACCGTTCTCTTCTGAAGATCATCAAAACTAAGCTGGAAGCTGCTAAGGGACTGTGGGCTAAGGAATTACCAAATGTACTCTGGGCGTACCGTACTACAGCCCGAACCCTCACTGGGGAGACCCCCTTTCGCTTAACATACGGCGCTAAGGTGGTCATCCCAGTGGAAATCGATCTGCCTACCCCGGGGGTTCTGCACTCAAATCTAGAACCCACTAAAGAACTGCGTTGAGCTGATCTAGACCTGATTGAAGAGCTCCACGAGAACACTGCTGTCAAACAGGCCTCATATCAACAGAAAATGAGAACTCACTACAACCGCAAAGTCCGACTGAGGGAGTTCGCTGTGGGGGACCTTGTTTTGCGCGAAGCAACTCTTGCCACCAAAAATCCGGCTGAGGGCAAGTTGGTAGCCAAGTGGGAAGGACCTTATGTCATTAAGGCCAGACCTCATCCGGGCACTTACCGACTTCAGGACATGGAAGGTCGAGATCTCCCCCATCCATGGAATGCCGAGCACTTGAAGCGTTATTTTCAATGAAGCCCTATTTTTGTATTGATCAGTTGCTGTATTTTCTTTTTGACAATCTACGCACTTGAATGTTCTTATTCTCTTCTCATATGGTGTAAGTTTATGATCAAATGGGCTACGCTTTACATGACAACAATCTTATATCTCAGTTATCTGTGTGGTATTTCAATAACGCCCTGATTACAGCCTCAGCCAGACTGAGTTACTTAAAGCCTTAGCCAGACTGAGCATGAAAATCCTCAGCCAGACCAAGCACAAAGAGCTCAGCCAGACTGAGTTGCTCAAAGCCCCAGCCAGACTGAGCACGAAGAGCTCAGCCAGACTGAGTTACTTAAAGCCTCAGCCAGACTGAGCACGAAGAGCTCAACTAGGCTGAGTTACTTAAAGCCTCAGCCAGACTGAGCATGAAAAGCCTCAGCCAGACTGAGTTACTTGAAGAGTCAGCCAGACCGAGTTAATCATGGCTCAACCCGAACTGAGCATGGATGAAGAGCTCGGCCAAGGCCATTCTTGCAACTTCATGATTGAGGCATAGTTGCCATACTTAGTCAAATTCCAGGTCCATGTTTTTATGCCTTTTTAACATTCTTTACATTTTTTAATTTTTATTTCCCGACCCAGTCTTTCATTTCTCAACACTCTTACAACATGCATTAAAACTTCACATTTTAAGACCTTTACATTTCAACGTTCTTATTGTTAACATTCTTTGCATCATAATTTTCTCACAAGCTAGCTTGGCTCCCTACTTCTCAATTTTCACTGCGATTTATACACAAGCCTTATTTGAATAGCCATTCTCATTCTTTTCAAATTTACAAAAATAAAGGCCACAGTGTGACAAACACAACTCAGAATTTTATTTATTCACAAACTTATACATAAGTTTACTACAGAAGTTACACGCCCAACAAAAAACAACAAACAAAACAATAAGAAAAATTTCATTTACAAACAAAGTGCAAAAATTTTACTTTCATCCTTCTTCCTCGCTCGAAGCAAGGTCTTCTTCGTTAACACCTTCGTCTAAGGGGGTCTGGGCCACATCGTCTTCATCTATTCTAATAGTGTTGAAGTCCAAGTCTGGGAACAGCTCTTCTGCTTTGCGTTTAAACATCTTCCAGCCGCTGTCCCAGAACTCAACCATCTCATGTTTGTAGAAGTCCGACCGCTTGAAGCTCTGGATCACTTCTTCTTCACTCTTACTCCCAGTGGCCGCTCCCGACGAGCCAGCCCCCCCAAATCCCTCTCTTGCCAAGTTGTTGGCGATCGCGACATCGATAGCCATTTGGAAGTCAGCAGACCCTTTGAACTGCTCTACTGCTGTGACACATAAGTCGGTGTACACTGCCCTCTCAGAGGCTAATTTGGTCTTTTCATCCTCCAAAGCCTTCTCCAACCTTGCCTTCTCCTACATTGACTTGGCCTGCTCGTCTACCAACGTCCTCTCCAGCTCAGCAATCTTCAGATCCGCTTCTTCTTTTTCTTTGATCGACTGAGCACGAAGATCTTCGTTGCAGGTCATGGCCTCATCCCACCGTTCGTTGGCGACGGTGCAGGCTTTCTGGGTCTCTTCCAGCTTCTTCTGCTCGCCAGCCAGCTGGAACTCAAGTGACACCACCTTGCGGCGTTCCGTCTCCAACTCCAACTTGGTCGTGAGCAGCTCAGCATGGGTACGGTCGGCAACACTACTTTACACCATCGCCAACACCTCCATTTTCTTCAACTTCTGGGCCTCTTCCAGTCCCCTAGCGCACACACTCCGCGCGGTCTTCCTCCACCCTGCAGTCTCTTCCTCAAACTTTCAAGTTGGGCCTCCGCTTCCTCCAACTTTACCTTCAATGGCCTTACTTCGCCTCTGGCAGCCGCAGCCTTGTTCAGTAGGGCTCCTGCTAAGGCAGTTGCCTCTATCTGAGCAGAGCATAAGCCCCTTAGCAGTTCGGCCTCAGTGAAACTGGCCATCGAGCGCACTGTCGCGTCCTCCACCATGCCCAAGAGCCGGTCGACAGTAGTCCTGGCTAGGCCTCTTTCTCCCTCCAGTTGCCCAGACACTGTTGGAGCGTGGTAGATAGCAGTCTTCAACTTGACCCCCTCTCCCTCTCCTTGGGGGGCAGGCCTCCCCTTTGGCTGCTGCTCTGCCCCCTCCAAAGGGTCAGCCACCCCACTCTCCACTCGCTCTTCAGGGGCAGTCACCCCATTCTCCACCCTGTTCGTCACCTCCTCCAGTCCCACTTTGGGGGTCTCCTCTGCCATCACCTCCTTCGCTCTCTTCAGGGTTGGTCCCTAGTCCATCTCCCTTACTCTTTTCTTCTTCTTCAACACCTCTATCTCCTTTTTATTCTTCTCCTTCAAAGGATCCACTGAGGTGGTCGTGGCTCAAAACCGCTCAAATCCTATTCCCCCAGCGGCTTGGGGCGCGGTCAGATTCGCTCCCTCGCGATCGGTTTCGGAGTAGGCCCCAACTTTACCTCTTTGTATTTATCCGCTCTGGCGAACAATCTTCTTTCCTCCTCCTCCTCCTCTGCCCTCCTCTGCACCTCCAACTCCAACTCCTCCCTTGCTAGATCCTCTCCCAACGGTTGCGGTCCCAATTTCTGGGCGAACAACGTTGAAGGCAGGACCAGCTCGTCCTACCTCACCCCCTTTATCTTCCCTTCATTCCCTCACCTTCTTCACTCGGTCTTCGACCTCCCTGCCCAACTTAGGCTCGACTAATTTGGTGGAGACCTTCCACGTTGTGCGAACCCCAACTCCACCGTTCGCCGTCACGAAGAACCATCTCGGCCTCCACCCCTTTACCGAAGATGGAAAATCTGTCACTAGCCCTCGCCCCGCCACTACTTGTAGAGTCACCCAAGTCTCCTGCTGACCGGAAGCCTTGTAACAGGAAAAGTACTCATCTACTGTCATTGCCGTCCCCCCGGTCGCCTGTGGCCAGGCACTCGCGCAGGCCATTACTATCTTCCAGGCATTCAGCATCAGTTGCCCTGGCGCCGCTTCTAACTTGTTTAACACATCCACCACTACTTGGAGGAGAGGTAGCCTCAAACCCCCTCATAACGCTTCCTCGTACAAGCTGAATTCGCCCGGCCACACATCCAACACCCTTTCCTTGGATGTAGGCAATCATAACCCTATATTCGAGGGAATTTGACACTTTTTCCTTATTCCCTCTAACTCCTCTGCTGTCAGTACGGATCTGTCCGGTTTGGTGTGCCAATGGTCCAGCTCCACCTGACTAATAGGTCTCGCGGCCGAAATTATTGTCATGGGGCGAGCCCGCACATCCTGACTCACTCTCTCCCCCTCTCTATGCTCCGTACGATATTGTTCCGCCAAGTCATTGGTTTAGCTAGTTTGGAAAAATCTTGGATGAACCTCCGGTAATAACCAGCCAATCCTAAGAAACTGCGGATTTCTGACACGATTTTCGGTTGTCTCTAATCTAATATTGCCTCCACCTTGGTTGGATCTACCGCAATCCCATTCTTCGATACTACATGCCCTAAAAATTTCACTTCATTCAACCAGAACTCACATTTACTTGCCTTGGCATATAACCGATTATCCCTAAGAACTTGAAGGACAATTCTTAAATGTTGCTCATGCTCTTCTTCAGACCTTGAATATACCAAGATGTCATCAATGAACACTACTACAAACTGGTCAAGATATGGTCTAAAAATCTTATTCATTAGGCTCATGAATACTGCCGGTGCATTGATTAGTCCGAAGGGCACTACTACAAACTCATAATGGCCATATCTAGTACGAAAAGCAGTTTTTGGTAAATCCTCCTCATTAACTCGTAATTGATGGTAACCTGACCTGAGATTGATCTTTGAATAGCACCTTGAGCCTCTAAGTTGGTCAAAAAGGTCATCAATCCTTGGGAATGGGTATCGGTTTTTAATCATGACTCGAGTGAGTTGACGATAATCAATGCATAGCCTCAACGACCCATCCTTCTTTTTAGCAAACAACACGGGTGCTCCCCATGGCGAAGTACTTGGCCTAATGAATCCTCTCTCGAGCAACTCCTGTAGTTGTGCCTTTAGTTCTTGTAGTTCTGCGGGTACCATGCGATATGGGGCCACGGATATTGGGGTAGTTCTAGGTTGTCGCTCAATACTAAAGTTTACCTCCCGGGTTAGTGGCAATCCCTGTAATTCCATAGGAAATACATCTGTATATTCGCATACTACACGTGGAAGCTCTAATTTTTCTTGGCTTTCCTCATTTAAAATCAGACTTGTTATCCTACCCACAAGTTGATCGCGCCACTGCATCCTACATTTCGCTGAAGTCATGGAGTCTTGTCTATCCCCCTTAAATAGTAAAATCATTCCGTTGGATGGGTAAGTCATCTCCTTCTATAGATAACTATTGATAATAGCTAAGGTACGAGTAACAATTCTATTTCTAAGATGAGATCAGAGTAGGGTATCTTCATGACTCAAGATTTGAAAATTAGTCATATGAACATTTCCTAATAACATCTTCCCTAAGTTAGTCATTAATCATATCCATCCATTATTGTTTATGCCTGACATAGGGTGCTAATGTGGTCTGGTTTCTAGTGTCCTTTGGTCATTTTCCTCTTAAATAGTCTTCATTGACTTCTTTCTGTATAATTCCTTCCCCTTTCTATCTTGGAGTATGGTGTTGTATCCTTCTGGTTGCTCCTTTTGGTCCCTCATGAAGTTTGTTTACTTCCCGTAAGCTCTAAATCCTCTTGGATTCTACCTCCTCTCATTCTTAAGTCAATGTTGTGCCAACTATTTCCACAAAGATGGCAAGACTCTCCTAGAATTTGATTCTTAATAAGGTTTGGGATTTTTGGTCACGGTTACTAGTCTATTCTTAAGGTTTCAATTTCCTGGTACCGCATTCCTATCGTTGATTGCAAGCTCAAGTTATTACTTGTCTCGGAGTATGGTCCACCATTTGTCGTTCTTTGAATGGGGTAAGGCGTAAGTCGAGTTCTAACAACATAGACAATTCCTTATGGGTAATTAACTAATCTTAAGTTAGAGTTTAATTATCCCAAGGGGTTCACACAACACAACTTCATGTATACATAATAATAATTACAAGATTCTTAAAATTGGTTTAAAGTGGAGACAAAGAATACGAAGCAGTTATGGTGATAACATCAGGATTAACTGAAATATGGATGAATGGTATGATGTTATGGTTTCGAACTTCAATGTGATCAAGGCTATAGATATAGTGACTAAACTAGATATTTAACTTGAAATCACGTTGGCCATCCACGTTTCAAACTGAATATCCAAGATTCATCACCGAGTAAAGAAATGAAGTTATTTACAAGAAGCCTTGGGCCAAATAAAATAATCAAGTGTCAAAGGAGGTCAAATTTACAAATAGTAGAATATAAAACAGGACTAGGTGGACAGGACTTAATCTTGGAAAAGGATGACATCGAATAAAGGTTACAAATACAAGATGAGGGTACGACGATCGATAAAAGACGCGTAGAACTAATAGTACCCCTACTGCGCGATGTGAGGCTGCACTCAAAGTTAAAACCATTTCACGATCCTGAAATAGGTCCTCATGAGTTGATGTTGGTGTGCCCGAAATTTGAAAAAATTCCCCAAGATAGGTCAAGAAAGATTCTATTGTTGATGTCTTTTAGTTGATAGAATAGGTAGTGTAATAATATAACATAGTCGGGGCAAGGTAGCCTTTAACCGCAGGTCGAAATGCGTGGGTAAGGGTTAAACCTAGGCTTTTATACCAAATTGTGACGCCTCGATTCTACACTATTGGTTGTAGTGAAGGAAGAATCACGAATGAGTCATGTGGTCAATAACCAAGTAAGATCCCAGTTCGCCGGAAGAGTCAAATCAGCCTCCCTTCTAAGTTCGGCTTTCTTAGGCAGCGCACTACCCTTTTGACAGATCTTAAAAAGCATTGACACAAGGTCTCATAAGCAACAATAAGAATCATACATATACGTAGAATATAAATACATAACAACCACGAACATCCTTAATTCAAAAACTTGTTCAGTTACATTACATTCCAAGAAAATTTAAATCTTTACATGAGTCTTACAAACACAACAAAAGGAAATTTCTAACTTTACTAAGATAGCCAAAAGTCTTCGAAGGTTTCAGGCTCTTCGTCTCTAGCTATATGTTCCTCTTCATCACCTGGCATGATACGCCGTGAGCTTTGAATGCCCAATAAACACACACACACCCCGTCCTTTTTTTCCAGTCCAATACACAATCTCAAATATAACAACAAGTAGTAAAGCATGATACTCAAAATAGATAAACAAAAGGGTTACAAGTTAGATGTTAGTAAATTAGAAATCTCCTAAAGATATTTCGTCCTCCCAACCACAAGAATCGGACGCGGATTATTCGGTATGCCCCCTCTTTTGCTGCTTTGTTGCAGAACTAACCTTGGATACCTACCAACGGTTATATACCGCGTAGCACCAACCGCAGGGCCTCAAAAGAGACGGTAATAATGGGCCTTGCCCAAATCCCTCCTTACACCAAATACCTAGGGTCCGAATACAACCGCTCCGTTCAAGGGTTTCGAAAACTACTTGCGCAAGACTATGGCCTTGTTTGGTTTGTGTTTCTCAAAAAATTTTAGGAAAAATTCTCTACAAATAAGTTTTCAAAAGTAATCAAACCAAACAAATTTTTCCAAAATTTTTTTCCAAAACTTGTTTGGTTTACAAATTTTCCAAACAAATCTCTCTCTCATACACATCAAATCAATCACTTTTTCCAAAACTCTCTCTCAAAATAATTTTTCAAAACATCTTTTGAAAAAAAACCAAACCAAACCAAACAAATTTTCGTACTTTTTATCTCAAAACATGTTTCTCAAAAACAAACCAAACAAGGCCTATAACTTCCATGTAAGGAACGCATCCCAACAATCCACACATCACACATTATCATCATTACTCAAGTGACCGAAAACCCAATACCATCCTAATTAAGTTTCCCGTTGAGTTAAATGTTTTAAAACAAGGTTAGACCAACTTAACAAGATAATAATATCCACAAAAGCATGCATCATTGAGATGAAGAAGATAAAGAACATAACCATAACACAAATATCAAGGATGCAAACAAGATAATAAACAAATACCAACATCCACGGACACATGTCTGGATCACTGTACAACAAGGGTAAACCCGGGATCGCTATATGAGTTATTACTTGTCTCGGAGTGTGGTCCACCATTTGTCGTTCTTTGAATGGGGTAAGGCGTAAGTCGAGTTCTAACTACATAGACAATTCCTTATGGGTAATCAACTAATCTTAAGTTAGAGTTTAATTATCCCAAGGGGTTCACACAACACAACTTTATGTATACATAATAATAATTACAAGATTCTTAAAATTGGTTTGAAGTGGAGACGAAGAATACAAAGCAGTTATGGTGACAACATCAAGATTAACTGAAATATAGATGAATGGTATGATGTTATGGCTTCGAACTTCAATGTGATCGAGGCTATAGATGTAGTGACTAAACTAGATATTTAACTTGAAATTGCGTTGGCCATCCACGTTTTAAACTGAACATCCAAGATTCATCACCAAGTAAAGAAATGAAATTATTTACAAGAAGCCTTGGACTAAATAAAATAATCAAGGGTCAAAGGAGGTCAAATTTACAAATAGTAGTATATAAAATAGGACTAGGTGGACAGGACTTAATCTTGGAAAATGATGATATCGAATAAAGGTTACGAATACAAGATGAGGGTATGACAATCGATAAAAGACGCGTAGAACTAATAGTACCCCTACTGCGCGATGTGAGGCTGCACTCAAAGTTAAAACCATTTAACGATCCTGAAATAGGTCCTCATGAGTTGATGTTGGTGTGCCCGAAATTCGAAAAAATTCCCCAAGATAGGTCAAGAAAGATTCTATTGTTGATGTCTTTTAGTTGATAGAATAGGTAGGGTAATAATATAACATAGTCGGGGCAAGGTAGCCTTTAACCGCAGGTCAAAACGCGTGGGTAAGGGTTGAACCTAGGCTTTGATACCAAATTGTGACGCCCCGATTCTACACTATTGGTTGTAGTCAAGGAAGAATCACGAATGAGTCATGTGGTCAATAACCAAGTAAGATCCCAGTTCGCCGGAAGAGTGAAATCAGCGTCCCTTCTAAGTTCGGCTTTCTTAGGCAACGCACTACCCTTTTGACAGATCTTAAAAGGCATTGACACAAGGTCTCATAAGCAACGATAAGGATCATACATATACGTAGAATATAAATACATAACAACCACGAACATCCTTAATTCAAAAACTTGTTCCGTTACATTACATTCCAAGAATATTTAAATCTTCACATGAGTCTTACAAACACAACAAAAGGAAATTTCTAACTTTACTAAGATAGCCAAAAGTCTTCGAAGGTTTCAGGCTCTTCGTCTCCAGCTATATGTTCCTCTTCGTCACCTGGCATGATACGCCGTGAGCTTTGAATGCCCAGTAAACACACACACACCCCGTCCTTTTTTTCCAGTCCAATACACAATCTCAAATAACAACAAGTAGTAAAGCATGATACTCAAAATAGATAAACAAAAGAGTTACAAGTTAGATGTTAGTAAATTAGAAATCTCCTAAAGAGATTTCGTCCTCCCAACCACAAGAATCGGACGTGGATTATTCGGTATGCCTCCTCTTTTACTGCTTTGTTGCAGAACTAACCTTGGATGCCTACCAGCGGTTATATACCGCGTAGCGCCAACCGCAGGGCCTCAAAAGAGATGGTAATAATGGGCCTTGCCCAAATCCCTCCTTACACCAAATACCTACGATCAGAATACAACCGGTCCGTTCAAGGGTTTCGAAAACTACTTGCGCAAGACTAAACCTTCCAAGTAAGGAACGCATCCCAACAATCCACACATCACACATTATCATCATTACTCAAGTGACTGAAAACCCAATACCATCCTAATTAAGTTTCCCGTTGAGTTAAATATTTTAAAACAAGGTTAGACCAACTTAACAAGATAATAATATCCACAAAAGCATGCATCATTGAGATGAAGAAGATAAAGAACATAACCATAACACATATAATATCATGCCAAGATATGATCATAAGCTAATAAGCATCATCATGAATACTAGAGCATAAAACATCCATGCACCACAGAATTTCCAGATTCAATATCACATAAGGATTAGAATGAAAAGGGCTATTCTAGAATTTTTACCGGAATCGGCCTCCTTTATGGTTTGTGGAGAATTTAATCTAGTTTCCAGAACATATTTTGAAAATGGGATAGCTTTTCTAGATTTTAAGTTATTTAGAAAACACTCCAGCGCTGTCCAGATTCGTCGACCATTACGAAAATTTGATTTTCTTGCAAACCGCTCACTGTTTTTCAATGAAACCAATTTCAGTTTAAAGCTAACTCCTTAAGGAAGATTTTGACATAAAATAGAGGTCCAGAATAATTTTATACATTTTTCTAGAAATTTTGAAAGTTGGCTGTGAAAACAGATTTTAAGGCACAATACCCAAAACAAGAAGATTTGCGAGAAAAAGGATCCACTAAGGAAAATTTTCGTCTCTTTTATGATGAAAACATGCTAACTAACATATATCAATGACACATCTGAAAAAAATATTTAGAACCCTTAAGAACATGTATTTGAAAAAGGAAAATGAAAGAGAAGGTTGTGTTGTGGCTTACTTGCTAAGCTTCAAAAAGGCTCTCTTCTCCCTTCCTCTTCCTCTCAAGACTTCTCTCTTGTTCTCCTTCCCCTCCTCTAGCCGAAAGTGTGTGTGTGTGAGTGTGATGCTTGTGTTTACCAAGCTAGGGAGTGGTGATATTTATAGGCAAATTTGGTGTAAAATGACATAGAAGCCCAGTAGTTGGAATTGAATGGACAAGCTAGGATTTACTTGGAGTTCAATGAATTAGGAGTGCTTAGGGAGCTTAACCTTGGGAAGTTCAATGAATTATATTTATATAGATCTCAATTAATTGATGGTACTTATAGTATAAGGTGCATGTACTAGTTTTGGGAAAATTTTGAATTTAAATAAAGAAATGAGGGTTTGAAGTTAAATTCATGTATTGGATGTAGAATTTAATTAAATTAGGCTAAGGAACCTAATCCAGCTAGGATATTCTGGTTTTGATAAAAAAATGTTAACCGACAAGATTCGAAATAATTCAAGTAACTAAGGGCTTTAAGAAAATAATTTAAACATTAGGGTTTTTAAAGAGAAAACATTTTTCAGGGGCTTCACAGTTAAGCTTTCTATCTCCAAACTATCTCTACATTCCATCTCTCTCTCTAACTTGCTCATCGGAGGGTTCACTGAGGGACTCTCCATTCCCCGTTGAACTCTTGTGCAAGTTCCTCTGTAGGCTTGGTCATTCGGACATTGGTTTGGGAAACGTGGATTAGTCCGACCCGATCCATCTGGAACGTGCAGCATCATCAATCTTGATTAGAGAATTCTAAAAATACTAATTTTATTAAAAACTGACATATAGATCAAAAGTTATATTATTTTAAAGTTTTATATTTTGGTAATAGTGGTATGTGTTGAACTTTTCAAAGAAATTTTTTTTGTGTTTGCCCTTAATGTATTAAAGTTTTATTATAAGAGAGTTCCCCCCCCCCCTCTCCCCCTAAAAAAAAAAGAAAACGAATTTTTATTATAAAATTTGATTTATTTTTGTTTTTAACATATATTTTTTCAAAATCAACTTAAATATTTTAGGAAATATTAGGGGGGATCATTTGTATAAGAGTTCAAGTATAACAACAATTTATTTGGTAGTTAAAGTCTCCAGAATTTCGAACTCTAGAATTATAAGAAAATATTTTACTTTAAAAGACAATAATAACCTTGCAGCCCTAAACCTCCTTTTCTAGAACTATTCCTCTTCCTACGACATTATGTTACGTTATTTTCTTTTTCCTTATCATGCTTCAGATGTACCATCTCTGTCACCACCACTACCTCTACCATCATTACTATGACCAATCATAGCATCATCTACTACTATTATTGTCATTGTCTACCAATACTACCAAATCTATTACCATCATCGATTAGCCACCGCCTGCCACCGCCATCGCCACTGTTACCATCCCTTAACTATTATTCTATTCATATCTTCATCAAGTTTATTTGTGACAACGAAATGACTTGCACAATCTCTTTTCATGTATATGTTTATCTGTTCTTTTTTTCCTTCGTTCTTGTCTTTCTTTCTGTTATCTCTCTTCTATTTTTCTTTATTCTCTCTCTATCGCACAATAAAAGTTCACCTCAGTGAAATTTCACAAAGAGAGTAAATGAAATTGTACTTAAAATTCATTATTTTAGAACACTCAATTTGAATTCTTTATATATAAATTTGAAATTAGGGACTTAATTTTTTGTAATTGTTTTCAAATTTTTGATTTTTAAATTTTTAATAGAAATTTGTTTGAGTTTGGTTAGTAAAATTTTCACGGTGCAAATCAATAAAATTTTATTGTGCTTTCACTGACTTTCCTAATGAAAATTTTATGATTTTTTTTAAAAAGATTTTACATTGTTCATGAATTTTTTTTGATAAATCTTAATGAGATAATTATAAAAATATAAATTTAGCAAAAAAAAGAAATATAAATAAAGAAGTATTAAATTTGAAAGTTTTCAAATCAATTCAGAGCACACTTTTGGAGAACCCATATTAGTATTGAAAAGTTTGTTGTTTTCATTCTTCTACAAACTTAAAACGAAGGGAGAAAATTGTAAAAACTCCAAGCTACGAAAGGTATAAAACATTAGGTCTAGTATATATTTTTTGTTAATGAGAGGGTAAAATAGTTTGGTGAGAAGTCATTTTATTTATTTTGAATGACATTTGGTTTATAATTTTGCCCCTTAATTTATATGTTGACTTTTTTTTAATTAATATCCTTTTTTTTTTTACTATCTGTTCAAATTTATATCTATTTGTTCAAATTTTTTTGACTATCTATTCAAATATATATATATATATGTTGAATTTTTTTCTTATCTGTTCAATTTTTTTCCCTACCTATTCAAATTCTGTGGGTTTCTCTTTGTTATTGTTTGTTTAAATTTATATTTGTTCAATTTTTTCCCTTTATCTGTTCAAATATGTGTTAATTTTTTATTATTTGTCCAAAAAATTTTCCTTATCTGTTCAAATTTTGATCATATCTGTTGAAATTTTATCTATATGAAATTATTGTCCTAATTTTTATCTGTACAATTCTTTTATCTATTCAACTTTTTTTATCTGTCCAAACTTGGTAGAAAAACATAAATTCAAACATTATCTATTGAATTTTGACTCTTGTATAGATCCATTTGTTCAAACAAAAAATTCACACACATACACACACACACACACATACACACACATTGTTCCTCATCTCTTACCCAATTTCCTACATACAAATCACAAGAAATCTTTCCTTAAACTAGAGACCAACACTTCATTCTCCAACAATCTAACCCAGATCTCGATGACCCATAATGCTCTCAACAACAACAATGGACAAGTTCAAGCAGATCTAACATATAGTAAAGCTGATCTAACATATACTAACAGTTAAGATAGAAACTCGAGTAAAATCAACCAAAAAAAAGATACAGAAAGATCAAAGAAATGTGAAGAAACGAGATCAAGAACACTGTGAAATCGATCTCTACGTATGTGCACTGATCTACTTTTTGAGATCTCACTCATTTTATTGATTACTTAGCCTTAATGCCCGAAATACTAGAGCAACAAAGAGAAATGCAATAACATAGGTACCATTGCTCGAAGTATAGAATTAAAGACCACAATATAGCCTAGTGATTTCTTAGTGAAAGCCATTGAAGCATTTACATAAACACCTTACCAGAGTACCTCTCAAAACTCTATCTGGTTCTGGAATCATCTTTTTCAAACCCAATTTTCATAGCTGTGTCGAAGGATAAGGGAAGGAATGGTGGCGATGATTTCACGAAGGTGTCGACGTGTTTAACGTTTGCGACAGGAAAGTCGAATATACCGACGGAGGTGTGTTATACGTCGGTGACAGAGACCAAGCAAAGCCATTGAGGCATTGTGTTAAAAACAATGTTTGTGTTATATAGATCGAGTTCAAGCTCCAGATCAAGCAAAGCGATCCTGAATATTTGTTCGTCATCTCCGATCTAAGGATGGAGACACTGTTAACGGCGGCGATGGAAGCGAACGATCACTAACAATGGCGATGGAGAGGTTTTCAGAGAGCAGGGCTAGGGTTTTAGGCGACGTGAGGGGGGTTTCCCTAAAGGACGTGGCAATTGATGGGGAATCAGAGTAGGCAGTAGTAGAGGCCGAGGAGAGAGAGAGAGAGAGAGAGAAAGAGAGAGAGAGATAGACAGTTTAACGTTTAAGGTTTGGTTTGAGTATATGGGTGTTTTTAGAGAGTCTAGATCATCTGCCACGATTTTCTGCGGCAACTCTTGTGGCCGCCCAAAACGATGTCGTTTTGGATCTTCTTCTTTTTTTTAATTTTTTCTTTTCTTCTTTTCACCTCTTTTCTTCTCTGTCTAAGCTTTGAATCGTAGGATTCAAATCACTTCACAAACAAATGAACAAAGAGACAAAGTCACCACTAACGATCATACAGCTAGGAGGCGACGATGACAACAACAGCAACAGTGAGACAACGACGATAATGGTGGAGACACACCTGAAATCCAAATATAAAAATATGAAGAAAAAAAATTGAATCAATTTCCATGGAAAGTAAACAACAAAACATGAAACTTCAATTTTCAATTGTCGAAAAGAAAAGAAAAAAATTGATCCTGGGTTTGGTTAGCTTTAGCATTTTTTGGTTCTTGAGGATCATAGAAAATATAAAGAAATATTAGTTTTTTTTGGTTTGTAGAAACAATCAAAGAGAAGAGAGAAAAGCAAGAAGGAAGGTAAATGAAAAGACAAAGAGCAATATTCTTTGTTCCTTGTTCCTTCTTCTTCTCCTTTGTTCCTTCTTCTCAGTTCCTTCTGGTTTTTTTTTTTTTTTTTTTGTGTGGAGGGAAGTTTGGCCCCAAACCCAATCTTCATCACTCTGTTCATCATCTTAAATCAATATTACAGTCCCTCTTTGATTTCTCTTTTGGCTTGTTCATCTTTATCATTAAGCAATAAAGCCAACACAACCCATCTCTTCAAATTTGATTTTCTTTCTTCTTTTTCTTCAAAACTTTTTAACTACCAGGGAGAGACCTCTGCTTCTTCTCTTCATTAGATCTAGTCCTTCCCCCAGAATTCCATGAAATCTAGGTTCTTCTCTTCATATGTTAGTCGTTGTTGCCTCGCCGCCGCCATCACCCTCTTCTTCACCAAGAAATGTGTAAAGTCATTAGCTTCACAAATTTCTCTTTCTGCTCTCTTTCTCTTGCCTCTTTGTTTTGTTAGGGTTTGGTTCTCAAACGTTTAAGAGAGAAAACAAAAGGGGGAAGGAAAAAAAAAAAAAAAGGTCCAAAATGACGTCATTTTGGACAGCCGCAGGAGCTGCAGTAGGAAACCGTAGTAGACGATCCAGACTCATTTTGAGAAGTTGGTTCAAAGTTGATTTTTTGATATTTTTTGAAAAACATGTGTAAAAAAATTGAGAGATGATGTGACTAAAAAAAAAATCAAAAATTTAAAAATTTGACTTTTAACCAACTTGCCAAATGGCCCAGAATATGGCATCTTTTGGAAACTGATTTACAAGTCACTTTCTAACTTCAACTCATTTTGGATTATATCGTTTCTCACATTTTTTGCACGTTTTTTCAAAAAGAGCTTAAAAAAAGTTAAAAGTTAGCTTTTAATCAATTTTTCAAATTACCTTTATATATATATATATTTGTATTATAGTTATTTGTATCTAAACTTAATAAAATATTTTGATTAAGTAAAATTCAAATTTAAATTTATCAACCGAGTGTGCAAACGAAGGAGTTGGAATAAAAAAATTCCCCTTTTTAGATAACTCAAAGTTTAAAGAAGATAATAATAATAATAATAAAAGGTCTATAATAATAATAATAATAATAATAATAATAATAATAATAATAATAATAAAAGGTTTAAAAAACAAGCTGAATTTTTAGACTAATAAAATATTAAAAACTAGAACAAAGACAAAGAAAAAGACCCCACCCCACTCATTTCCCTTGAGATTTTTTGTTTTTTTTTTTGTTTGGGTACATCGGAAGATAAAAGAAACACACAGGGACTACACCCTAGATCCCTCCATAGAGAGGTGAACAATGTCCTCGACTAACAATGGCCGAAGTTCCGCAAGTGGGTCTTGGACAGTAAGCAACTCCGCTGGCTGATATTCACCTAGCTTCGCCATTGCATCCGCACAAATGTTGGCGTCCCTTCGAATATGCTGAATGGTGCAGTCACAACCGCGCATGATAATACGAGCATCTTCCACAATGCCCCGAAAAGGGCATCTCTCTCTTATGTCTTCACTCAACAGTTGAACCACTTGCTCCGCATCCGTTTCTATAATCACTTGATTGAATCCTCTTTGGAGAATGATGGTAAGCCCTTTGTAGACAGCCCAAAGTTCGGCTTCAAGGCTAGTGCATATCTCAAGCTTGCCATAATACCCACTGATCCATGACCCTTTTTCATCACGAAATACTCCCCCAAATCCGCCACCACCTCTAGACCTGCGAGTGCTACCGTTTGTGTTCAGCTTGATTTTTCCTGCATTTGGACAAGACCACTTAGTTAGACTCTTAGTTTTAATATGCGCTGTGACATCAAGCTTAAAAGCATGAAAAATCTCTTTTCTATAATCTAAAATGGATTTCACACTCTCATAAATGTTCATAACTTTATGTTCAAAAACCCTTTTGTTATGATTTTTCCAAATAGTCCACAATGAAATAAGGAATAAGTTAGGATTTTTGTGCTTCCCTTTCATATTTTGAATGACCCAATCTTCCCAAGGTAGAGATAGCATGTTGGAATGCCATTCCCTGCCAAAGATTTGATACCATATCTGAAGAGCTTGAGGACAAAGCCTAAGCAAGTGTTCAATGATTTCTATATTCACACAGTACGGGCATTTGGGATCATTTGTGATCCCCCTCATGGCTCTCTTATGATTAGTGAGAAGCATGTCGTGGAGAACAAGCCACAAAAAACTCTTAAGTTTCGAAGGAACCTTGAGTTTCCAGATCCAACCCCAATCCCCCATATGGTTTTGTTGATCAACAATTAAATCATACGCACTTGCTGTAGAGAACTCTCCATCAAAGGATTTAATCCATCTGGAAGTGTCTTCTCCATCATTGGTTTGGGGGGGTTGTAAGTCAACAACCATATTCAAAGGTAAGGAGGTATGCATAGAATGTAAATCCCATTCACCATTATCATCTAACAGCGAATCCACAGTGATAGCCTCAAAACTTGAAATTTGATTGGTGGGTAATTGCAAAACTTTTTCAAGTGCCCCAACACCACACCACCAATCCTTCCAAACTCTCACTTTAGATCCGTTCCCCAACTTCCATCTAATCCCCTTGATTAGGAGATCCCTGGTACTCAAAATACCTTTCCAGATATGTGATATTTTTTTGTCTTTCCTCTTGGATAGAAAAGACTGTTGTCCCAAATATTTGTTTTTAAGCACTTCCACCCAAAGGGTATTATCCTCCTTTACCATTTTCCACCCCAATTTAGATAGAAGGGCTAGATTTTGATCTCTAGCCTTCCGGAGCCCAAGCCCCCAATCTTTTTTCATCTTACAAACTTGTTCCCAATTCACAAGATGTACTTTCCTTTTCGCGAGGGTATCACCCCAAAGGAAGTTTCTATTAATCTTATCAATCTTATCACAAATTTTCCTCGGGATTGCCATAGTGTGCATGGTATATGCTGGTATAGCACTAGTAACAGATTGAATCAAGTTTGCCCTCCCAGCTAGGGATAGCATTCCAGATTTCCACCCTGTTAGTTTATTCTTAATCTTTTCCAATATATTCAGAAAATGGCTTTTGCTGACTCTATCATGGAGTAAAGGAACCCCAAGATACTTCCCCAAATTTTGAGTTAAAGGAATAGTACTCAAATTGCTCAGCTGCATAGCTCTCCTCCTATCAATATTAGGAGACACAAATAGATGGAATTTGTGTAAATTAACCTTCAATCCAGAAATGGCACTAAATTCAATCAGGACTTGTAAAATGGTGTGACAATTACAATCATTTTCCTTGGCAAATAAGATCAAATCATCCGCAAAGAATAAGTGTGATATAGTAGGACCGCTCTTAGCCAAACAAAGCCTTGTCCAATCTTTATCTTGCACTTTTTGTGTAATCATGGCAGAAAGTCTCTCCATGCATAGCACAAAGAGATACGGGAAAAGAGGGTCCCCTTGACGAAGGCCTTTAGCAGGTTTGAACTCATTAAGGGACTCTCCATTCCATAAGATAGCTGTATTCACACTAGTAACACAATTCATAATCATAGCCACTAGATTCTCATCAAAGTGGAATTCCAACAACGTTTGCCTCAAGAAATTCCAAGAAATATTGTCATAGACCTTTTTGAGATCAACTTTAAAAATCATGAATCCCATCTTCCCTTTTTTCTTATTCAAAGTATGGATTGCTTCTTGAGTTATGATGATATTATCATGTGTAGACGGACCCGAAATAAAGCTACTTTGGTTAGGGCTAATGATATCATTCAAGATAGGACGAATTCGATTGACAAGGATTTTGGCTATGATTTTATAAGTCACATTACAAAGACTGATTGGGCGAAATTGCTTCACAGTTTCAGGGTTAGTAACTTTAGGGATAAAAGCGACAAGAGTTCCATTAATCTCAGGGGGAATAGTAGAGGAGGAAAAACAGTTTTGAACAAACTCAATCATAGATTTGCCTACAATTCCCCAAAAAGTATGGTAGAAGATAGCTTGATACCCATCCCGACCTGGGGCCTTAAAAGCTTTAATGTTTTTGACTGCCCTCCAAATTTCAGTGGCAGAGACCTCCCTAACCATTTCTAATTGATCTTCAACATTAATGTGCTTGGTCAAGTTATTCCAATGATGCAGATTACTAGTGGGAGTATGAGCAAAAATATTTTAAAATAATCCTGCACTAATTTTTTTAGCTTAATAGAGTTATCAATCCACACCCCCTCTTCGGATTTCAAGACAACAATTTTAGTTTTCCGTCTTTTGATAATGGTAGACATGTGGAAAAATTTTGTGTTTCGCTCACCCTAAGTAATCCAATTAGCCCGGGATTTTTGAAACCAATATAGTTCTTCTTGGTACAAAATTCTATTATACTCAATCGTGAGCTCACTTTCCAGTTGATGAAGATTGTGAGAATAATGGTTAGCTTAAGAAATTTGGATCCCATTAATTCTGCCAAGTAGCCACCGTTTATGTCTAAAAATATTGCCAAAAACATTTTTATTCCAATCCTGCACAGCAGATGTTAAGGGTGTGTTTGGTAATGTTTATGTTTTCAGTTTATATTTACAAAAATTTTATAAAGTGGTTTTTGTTTGTTTTTTGTTTATTTTTAGAAAAACATAAACTACAAACACGTTTGGTAATTGACAAAATATTTACAAAATTTAAAAAATATAAAAAAGAGTGAAAAATGGCAAGTGGGGGCAAGTGGCGGCGAAAGACAGTGGTGGCAAGTGGCGGCGAAAGACGGTGGGTGGTGGGTAGCTGGTGGTGGTGGGTGGTGGCAGGTGGATGGGTGACGGTGGCGGGTGGTAGCGAGTGGGTGGTGGCGGTGGCGGTGGCAGGTGGTGGAAAGTGGTGACGGTGGATGAT
>NW_021024743.1:506054-525268 GCF_004153795.1 Camellia sinensis
AATTTGAAGATAATTATTAGATTAGAGATTAAAATAAATTAAAAAAAGGGATCATATGAAAAATAAAATAAAAATAAAGTTGGAGATAATGATAGGATTGGGGATAAAAAAAAATTAAAAAGGAAGAAATAAGAAATAAAGATAAATGAAGATACTGGAGAAAATTAAGCAAAATAAAAAATTAATAAAAAGGGAAAAGGAGTCTTAGATAAAGTAAAAAATTTAAAATAAAAACAATATTAAGAGAAAGAAATTTTTTTTATTGGAGAAAAATAAGGATGACGAAAAATTAAAAACATAACTTTGAGAGAGCGACATGGAGGAAATAGAATCTTAACTCTGATTAAGAATTGAGAATTGAGACTTTGAAAATTTTAGAGAACACACTATATTTGTTTATATATATAGTATAGATATATACATAGGTAAAAAGATAGATATTAAATCTAATTTGAAAAGCAAAGATAAAAGTAAAATAAACATCCTACAAAAAAAGAAGAGAGAAATGTGAGAATTCGGTTGCTGATAATCAAAATTTTAAAAAGATAAGATACTTATGAGTAATTATGTATGAGTATAAGATAATTTAATTTTTTTTGTTATATCAAAATAAAGGCATATATATTTTATTGAATAGTAGCAAATAAATTTACTTTTTTAATAAAGTTTTAATAGAATAAAATATATTTAATTAAATATATTTTTTTATTTTTGCCAAAATTTTAAAATTGAGAAATTGTGTTTAAGGCTTTGAAGTTGTTGTGTGTGTGTGTGTACTTAATTAGGTGTATATTGGTTGCAGATGATCAGAAGAACTCTCATTTGAGAGAGTTTGAAGGAGCAAAGGTGAGATTAACTTTATGCAGAGCTGATCTTCTTGATTTCGAGAGTTTATGCGAAACTATTAATGGGTGTGATGGTGTGATAGACATGAAATAAAATAAAATAAAATAAATTATATTAAATTCAAGATTGATGAGTTTTGAATCTGATTAAATTGAAGAATAAACGCAAATCACAAATTAAAAAGTAAGCAAGCCCAAATCATGCAAAATGTAATGATGAAGAAAATGAAAAGATGTGTATGAATTGAAAAATATTAGAAAAAATATATATATACACACAAAAGTAATAGATACTGGAAAAATACGTATAAAGTAAGAAATAATATTAGGAGCATAAAAATGGAGAATATGAAAAGATGTGTAGATGAATTGAAAAATATTAAGAAAGAGAAATATATACACACAAAGTAACAAGCACTAAAAAAATACATATAAAATAAGAAATAATATTACACTGACCTTGTAATAATTTTTCCAGATCATCAAACTTGCAAAATGTAACAATGGAGAAGATGAGTTATTCTGAGAAATAAAAGATGGATAAATGAGAAAATGATTGGATTTGATTGGAATAAATTGAATAGAGGTGTGTGTATGTGAAAGTTATAGGAGTTCCGAGCTTTTTTCTTTTTTTTTTATTAAATTGAGATTGAGAGTGAGATAGACATTATTGTAGGTGATGGATATGGATGAATATTTTATTATTTGGGGATAAATATTATTATTGGTGATGGATATGGATGATAGATATGGATGAATATTTTAATATTTTATATTTTATATAAGAAGAGAGACAGAGAGTAAAAAGGCTTGAAGAGTGAAAAGAGAGGTGAAAGACATTGCCACGTTTTTTTTTTTTTCTTTCAAAAACTTTTTTAGATTTAAATTTTTTTTATCTTGGAATTAAAAAATTTGTTTGGCAAATTTTTTTTAATTATTTTTATTTTTGTGAGAAAAAAGTGAAATAATTATTATTTGAATATAATATTTTATTTTATTATTAATTTATTTAGTTAATTTTATTTTTTTTATCATTTTTTTTATCCCAATCAACTTAGCCAAACGAAGCCACCATGCTGACAAATATTACCAATTAAGATACCAGACATGAATAATTACTAAAATATTTATTAGTGTGCTAGTTAATATTTATAATATTATCTGACATGGATAGGCCCACAAGGCTTACGGCCCACAGCAAACAACTCCAAACCCATCGCTTGGGACCCATAACATAACCCGGTTGGCAAAGCCCAGGACAGCTGGAGGCCATCTGGACATGGAGGGCCAATGGCATTCGGGCACATGGCAGGTGAAACACAGGCCACATCAGCAGACAAAGATCTGCAGAGTTATTGCCACAACACATCACCATTAATGCAGCCCATCACAGCATTTATTACGACAACACCTCCCCGTCGGAACAAGGCCCCCTCACCCTGAACAAGGTAAGCTACGGCACAGGCTTTCGGCGGAACGGGGCACGTCACAAGGGACAGTGAAATGATTACCAAAGGATATAAGCAAGAATGGAAGACAAGAGGAAGGTTAAGCTTTTCTATCTCTCCCTCTCTCTCTCTCTCTCTCTATATATATTTCCTTCTTCCTCTACTGATTCGCTCGTTGGAGGATTCACTGGGGGACTACCCCGTTCCCCTTTGAACTTGCTTGTAGGTTATCTGGTGGAATCACCCGCCTGAATCGGAACTTGAAGAGCTTGGACCAGCCCGACTCATCCACCCAGGACGGACTACATTATCAGTTGGCGCCATCTGTGGGAACCTTGTGGTTTATTCGTGCGCTAGTTGTGTTCACTATCGCCGGAGCCCTCATTTCTCACCGTTACCTTTTCCTCTCACCCGTCCAGGTGTATGGTCACGACTAGATCCATGGCTTCTCACCATAATACCGCCGATCATCAAACAGACCCTTCCCATCCAAACAACCCACCACAATACATCATCGAACTTACTAACAGCATTAACCGCATGGCCGAGCAAAACCAGGCCCTGATCAGTGCCTTACTCCAAAGAAACCTCCCCGCCCCACCTCCAGATATTCCACCCAACCAAGAAAGAACCCGGGCCACACTACTCCACAACCCCCTCCGCTCAACCCAGAAGGTTTACAACCCCCTCCTCCTCCACATATGAGCCTACCACCTCCACCTCCACGCCCGTCAGTCGTGGCACTAGCCCCTGAGGGGGAAGCCAGCAGTGTCCAGCCTCCATTGACCGACCATGGTGACAACATTCCCCTCTGGGACGCTGAACTCCGAGCTATGAAGCTCCAACTACAAGGGGTCATGCAGAACATTCAGCACAAGCCCTCAGTCACCGCCAACTCGCCTTTTGTTGCCTCCATCCGCGACAAACCATTGCCCGCCAAGTTCAAAATGCCCACCATTGACTCCTTCGATGGCACGACGGACCCAGTCGACCATCTGGAAACCTACCGCACCCTCATGATCCTCCATGCTTTCCCTGACGAGATCATGTGCCGAGCTTTTCCCGTGACACTAAAGAGATCAGTTCGGTTGTGGTTTAGCCAGTTACCGGCGGACTCCATCTCCACCTTTCAACACCTCAGTGACTCTTTCCTGAGCCATTTTATCAGAGCCCAGCGTCAGAGACGCCCAGCCACCCAACTCCTTAACATTCGTCAGACCGAGGGGGAGTCGCTCCGCAGCTTCGTCACCCGCTTCAACACCGAAGCCCTTCAAGTAGCGGAGAATGACGACAAGGTCATCCTCACGGCTTTCATGGCCGGCCTGCGGTCGTCCGATTTTCTTTTCTCCCTCTCCAAAAACCGTCCAACCACCATGGCTGCCCTACTATCTAAAGCCCAGAAATACATGAATGCGGAAGATTCCCTAGCCGCTCGGCAAGAGCCGATCACTAAAAATCCGACCCCCAGAGACAAGAGGAAAGACTCAGAACCCAGGACCGCCCAATATAATAGCCAAACACCCCACTATAATGACCGACCCCTCCGAGCCGACCGGTCGGCTCTGACCCGATCGCCTGGTCGGTTCGAGCGGTACACACCACTCAACTCCCCCATGAAGCACGTCCTCAATCAGATCCAGCGGGACTACCCCCTCAAGTGGCCCCTGCCTTCACGAAACCCTTCCAATCGCAAAGATCAGTCCAAGTACTGCTGTTTCCACCAAGACCATGGAAATACCACCGACGAGTGTATCAACCTCAAAGATCAGATCGAGACCTTCATACGTCAGGGCCGCCTCAGCCGATTCACAAACACCCGCCCTCAACAGAGGCAAAGAACCGACCTTCCCAGGAACAATCGCCGACATACACCACCCCGCAATCAAGCCCCACCTAACCAAGGCCACAATCGCCCACCACCACAGCCTCGGCCTCCAGGCAATCCCCCTCCACCAGTCGGAGAAATCAGAGTCATTTCAGGCGGCCTTGCTTGCGAGGGACCATCTCGCTCAGCTCAGAAGGCAGAGCTCAGAAAAATCAGGCAGGGCTCAGACAAAACAGTGGCGACGGTGGACCGACCTCCCAAACAGTCAAAACAATAGATCGAACCCATCACCTTCACAGACACCGACTGTGCAGGAGTCCGTTACCCACATGATGACCCCCTTGTCATTTCCGTCATCCTCTCCAACTACAAGGTCAGACGAGTCCTCATAGACAACGGCAGCTCTTCAGACATCATCTTCCTCAATTGCTTCCGCCAGCTCAAGATTGGGGAAGAAAGCTTGTCTCCTCTCCAAACCCCTCTGGTCGGTTTCACCGGCGACCGTGTGACCTCCATCGGCTCCATCGATCTACCTATCACCATTGGCGAACACTCGAGGAAGACCACTAAGTTGCTCACCTTCCTTGTGGTCGACTGCCCCTCAGCGATCCTACCAACCCAATCAAAACCGCCAAAATCGGCAGCCAACTACCTTCCCAAGCCAAGGCCGACCTTACCGCTCTCCTGACCGAGCACAGAGATGTATTCGCCTGGACCCATTCAGACATGCCAGGCATTGACCCCTCCTTCATAACCCATCGCCTCAGCATCGAACCCCACTTTCGACCCCACCGCCAGAAGCAACGCATTTTCCATCCGGAGCGCAACACTCTCATAGCCGCAAAAGTTGACAAGCTCCTCGAGGCCCAATTCATCAAAAATGTGGACTACCCTAGATGGCTATCCAACGTGGTCCTCGTCCGCAAACACAATGGCAAATGGCGACTCTGTGTTGATTACTCTGACCTGAACCGAGCTTGCCCCAAAGACAGCTACCCCCTTCCCCACATAGATTTGCTAGTCGACGCCACGGCCGGTCATCAAATGCTCAGCTTCATGGATGCCTTCTCTGGGTATAACCAAATCCTGATGCACACATCTGATCAGGAACACACATCATTTATTACCGACCGAGGTACCTACTACTATTGTGTAATCCATTCGGGTTGAAGAATGCTGGGGCCACCTATCAACGGCTGGTTAACACCGTGTTCCATCACCAAATAGGCCGGAATATGGAAGTCTACATCGACGACATGCTAGTCAAAAGCAAATACTCCTCCGATCACCTCACTGACTTACGAGAGACCTTCGCCACCTTGCGCAAGTACCAGATGAAGCTCAACCAAGAGAAGTGCGGCTTCGGCGTAGGATCTGGAAAGTTTTTGGGTTTTATGGTCAGTCAGCGCGGCATTGAAGCTAACCCTGAGAAGATTAAGGCCTTGGTTGAGATGCAGTTGCCTAGAACGGTCAAAGAAGTTCAAAGACTCACCGGCTGAGTTGCGGCCCTCAACCGCTTCATTTCCCGAGCAACAGATAAGTGCCTACCTTTCTTCAAAGTCCTCCGGCAGACTTTTGAATGAACAGCTGAATCCGAAGAGGCCTTCCAACAGTTAAAGCAATGCATGGCCAATCCTCCCCTTCTTTCCTAAGGAATCACGAGCGAGCCCCTCTTCCTCTACTTAGCAGTGTCGAGCACCGCAGTCAGTGCAGCTCTCCTTAAAGAAGATGGCTCAATCCAACGGCCGGTCTATTACATCAATCGGGCTCTCAGGGGAGTGGAGCAGAACTACCCCTTGTCAGTGCAGCTCTCCTCAGAGAAGATGGCTCAATCCAACGGCCGGTCTACTACATCAGTCGGGCTCTTAGGGGAGCAGAGCAGAACTACCCTTTATTAGAAAAACTGTCCCTGGCCTTGGTCATTGCCTCCAGACGACTCCGCTCATACTTCCAAGCCCACTCCATAATGGTCCTCACCGACCAGCCCCTGAAAAGGTCATGCAGCAACCAGAACTCTTAGGCAGACTGATGCAGTGGTCAGTAGAACTCAGCCAGTTTGACATCTTCTACCGCCCTCGGACAGCAATCAAGGGGCAAGCTGTAGCTGACTTCATCCTGGAGTTCACCAATCCGGCCCAGACCACTACGCCTCCACTCCCACCAACTCCAACAGAGCCAGAAGATCCTCATTCTTGGACTCTCAATGTCGACGGTTCATCTCGCAGAGAAGGAAGTGGGGCCGGCCTCATCCTCACCTCCCCCGAGTGCGGCTACTTCAAATGTGCCCTCCGTTTCTTGTTTGAAGCAAGCAACAATGAGGCCGAGTATGAGGCATTGATAGCAGGACTCCACCTTGCCAAGGACATTGGGGTCAGCCACCTCCGAGTATTCAGCGACTCCCAGTTCGTCGTCGGTCAGATGACGGGGGACTTCGACGCCAAGGAAGACACGATGCGAGCTTACAGGGATATGGCACTCCCCCTTGCTCGCCTTTTCAATACCTTCCACATCAACCACATTCCTCGGGCGGAAAACTCCAAAGCAGATGAGATGGCTCAGCTAGCCTCTGCTGACCATCCTAATCTCAGCCATGATGTCCGTCTCGAATATCTATACCACCCGGCCATTTCACCCGACCTGCAAGCCGTACAGTTCATCCAAAACGAACCCATTCCTTGGGCATCCGACATTCTCCTATTCTTGACCACAGGGGTACTCCCAGATGACCAACAGCAGGCAGTCAAAGTCCGATCCCGAGCATCCAATTACATCATTGTTGACGGTATATTGTACAAGCGCGGTTTCTCCCGGTCATATCTACGGTGCCTCAATCCAGCTCAAGCAACTTATGTAATGCAGGAGATCCATGAGGGAATTTGTGGTAATCATTCAGGCGGCAGGTCCCTCGCCTAGAAGATACTCCGTACTGGGTATTTTTGGCCAACTCTTAATCAGGATACGACCGATTTTGTGCTCAAATGCAATAAATGTCAACGCTTCGCCAACATCCCCCATGCTCCTCCTACAGAGTTAATCACACTTTGCAGCCCTTATCCGTTTGCCAAGTGGAGGATCGACTTGGTTGGTCCACTTCCCACCGGTCGAGGCCAGACCAAGTTCGCGATTGTCGCCATTGATTACTTCACCAAGTGGGTCGAGGCTGAACCCCTTGCCACAATCACCGAGCGAAACACCACCAGGTTTATCTGGCAATCGATCATTTGCCGATTTGGCATCCCTCAATCCATCATCTCTAACAACGACAAACAATTCGATAACACGAAGTACAGAAAATTTTGTGCAGATCTCCAGATTCAACCATGCTTCTCTTCTCCCGGTCACCCCCAAGCAAACGAACAAGTTAAGGTCACCAACCGTTCCCTTCTGAAAATCATCAAAACTAAGCTCGAAGCTGCTAAAGGCCTTTGGGCTGAGGAACTACCAAATGTACTCTGGGCTTACCGAACCACTGCTCGCACTCCCATTGGGGAAACCCCTTTTCGCTTAACATATGGCGCTGAGGCGGTTATTCCGGTAGAAGTCGGTCTGCCCACCCCCAGGGTTTTACATCCAGATCTGGCCTCAACCGAAGAGCTCCATCGAACAGACCTGGACCTCGTCGAAGAGCTCAGAGAGACTGCTGCTATCAGATTGGCTTCGTACCAGCAGAAAATGAGAACACACTACAACCGCAGAGTTCGACCACGAGAGTTCTCTGTGGGGGACCTTGTCTTAAGAGAAGCAACTCTTGCCACAAAGAATCCAACCGAGGGCAAACTGGCAGCCAAATGGAAGGGACCCCACGTAGTGAAACCCCGACCACAACCAGGCACTTACCGACTTCAAGACATGGAAGGCCGCGACCTCCCCTACCCCTGGAATGCGGAACATTTGAAGCGTTACTATCAATGAGTTCATACTTTTGTATTGTCAACATTGTTGTATTTCCCTCTTTAATACATAATGCAAATTCCGACTGAAGTTCTCAGCTTTTATAATTCAACTGTCTGTATGTCGCTCCCATGACACTTTCACTTGCAGCACTCAAAGCCTCCGCCAGACTGAGCACTCAAAGCCTCTGCCAGACCGAGCACTCAAAGCGTCAGCCAAACTGAGCACTTAAAGCCTCCGCCAGACCGAGCACTCAAAGCCTCCGCCAGACTGAGCACTCAAAGCCTCCGCCAGACCGAGCACTCAAAGCCTCAGCCAGACTGAGCACTCAAAGCCTCGGCCAGACCGAGCACTCAAAGCCTCAGCCAGACTGAGCACTTCAAAGCCTCGGCCAGACCGAGCACTCAAAGCCTCAGCCAGACTGAGCACTTCAAAGCCTCGGCAAGACCGAGCACTTCAAAGCCTCGGCCAGACCAAGCACTCAAAGCCTCAGCTAGACCGAGCACTCAAAGCCTCAGCCAGACTGAGCACTCAAAGCCTCGGCCAGACCGAGCACTCAAAGCCTCAGCCAAACTGAGCACTTCAAAGCCTCGGCCAGACCGAGCACTCAAAGCCTCAGCCAGACTGAGCACTCAAAGCCTCAGCCAGACTGAGCACTTTAAAGCCTCGGCCAGACCAAGCACTTCAAAGCCAAGCAGGACCATTTTTTCAACACTTAGTCGCATCTTAAAGCTTATTTATAATTCCAGGTCACATCTTAAAGCTTATTCATAATTCCAGGACAAAGTTTTTACTTAGTCAGATTCCAAAGATGCTATCACATATTTCACTCACTAATCAGATTATCTCCCACCCCATCCAATTTGTTTCTCCAATCTCTTCTCTATAATTTGCAACCCACTTTTCTATTCCCATCCATGGATCCTTCATCCATCCTTATTAAACTGGAAGTCCTAACCCCATTCGAATATTATGTTATATAATTTCCTAATCCAATTTTTCAATCAACCACTATCATCCTTTCAATTTTCATACAACTCCAATCTCACTCTGCAGGGAGGAACTTCAAACTTAACTTTGCACGAAATTTTTATTGCACAATGTTTATGACCAGTTTTTATAACAAGACTTCATTCATTTTAGACAATACAGGCCCACACAGTCAACTGCCAACATAAACAAAATAACATTTGTACACAAATTCATTACAATTAAACTCTTCATTCATTCACTCATTCATTTACAATGTGTACACAAGTTCATTACAATAATACAAAAAAAAAAAAAAAACAACAAAAACACAAAACAAACACAGAGAGGGGGCTCTTCATCTCCCTTGGTCATTCCTCCTCGCTGGATACAAGCTCTTCTTCTTCAATACCCTCGTCCAGGGGGATCTGGGCCACATCATCTTCACCAATCGTGACACTACTCAGGTCCAAGTCTGGGAACAGCTCTGCGTTTGAACATCTTCCAACCGCTGTCCCAGAACTCAGCCATTTCGTGCTTGTAGAATTCTGACTGCTGGAAGCTCTCAATCACTTCTGCCTCTGTCCTGCCTCCAGCAGTCGTCCCTGATGGGCCCACCCCCCCAGACTCTTACCCAGCCAGACTCTTGGCGACTGCGGCATCTACCGCCATCTGAAATTCAGGAGACCCTTTGTATTGCTCCACTGCTGCGACGCACAGATCAGGGTAGGCCGCCCTCTCAGAAGCCGCCTTCGCTCTCTCTTCGTCCAGCTCTCTCTGCAGGGCCCCCCTTTCAGCAGCCGCCGTCGCCCTCTCCTCTTCCACTCCCTTTTTCAGACTCTCCATCTCTGCCATCGCCTTCACCTTCTCTGCTTCCAACTCTCTCACCAGCCTCCCCTTCTCCTCCTCTGCTTTGACGCGCTCGTCCTCCAACCCCTTCAACAGATCTCCAATTCTGGCATCTGCCTCATCTTTTTGCCTGACCAACTCTTCATTGCTGCTCATGGCCTCTTCATGCCGCTCGATCGCAACGGCGCAGGCTCTTTCAGACTCCTCCAACTTTTTCTGTTCGCCAGCTAGTTGGAACTCGAGCGACACGACCTTACGGCGTGTGTCCTCTAGCTCCAACTTGACTGTTTGCAGTTCGGCATGGGCAGTCTTCCAATCAGCACTGTCCTTCTTCAACTTGGCCAACTGGGCCTTGACCTCCTCAGCTTTTAGCTTGGCAGCTCCTGCTTTCCTCAGAAGGGCCCCTGCCAAGGTAGTTACCTCAATTTGGGCGGAGCACAACCCCCTCAGCAGATCAGCCTCATTAAACCCGGATGCCGACCGCAGGGCTGTCTCCTCCACAATTTTCACCAAGCGGTCTGCCCCCGCCCTGGCTGGGCCTTCTTCTCCCTCTAACCTTCCAGCTACCGCGCACGCATGATAAATCGCCGTAGCCAGACGGACCCCTCCTTCCTGGGGGGCAGGCCCCTTTTGGGTCTGCTCCCTCCCGCGCAGTGCAGCCTCAGTCAACTCAGCTCCTACTTGCGCTGTTGGGGAAGTCTCCACAACCTCCAGTGTTGGGGTGTCCCCCACCACCTCTGGGGCATCCTTGGCCACAGGGACCTCCACCTCAGCTAGGGCCACCTTAGCCCTCTTGGCCCCAAACTCATCTGCAGCTCCCTCTGGGGCACTCCTCTTCTTCTTCTTCTTCTTCTTCAGAGCCTCCCCCTCCTTTCTGGCTTGTTCTTTTACAGGATCTACGGGGGGCAGTCGTGGCTCAAAACTGCTTAAGTCCTTCCCCCCAGCGGCCTTGGGCGTGGTCGGATCCTCTCCCGCGCGATCGGTTGAAGCGGTCGGTCTCCTCGCGCTTCCTTCAACTTCGTGGCCTTGGCAAGTATGGTTTGATCCTCTATTTCCTGAACCTCTCTTCTCGCCTCCAATTCGGCTCGATTGAGGTCTCCACCCCTCGGCTGCGGTCCCAAACCTGCCTCAAACAATGCGGACGGCTGAACAAGCTCGCCCATTTGGCCTTCTCTCTCTCCCTCCACTCCTTCATCCTCTTCACCCTCTCTTCTGTCGCTGCCCCCAATCTTGGCTCCATTGACCTAATGGGCACCTTCCAGATAGTGCGTACTCCCCGTCCCCCATTGGCAGACATGTAGAACCACCGTGGCCGCCACCCCTTGATCGATGTCGGCAGCCTCGCCACCAATCCCCTCCCCATCACTGCCTGTAGGGTGACCGACGTCTCCTGCTGCCCCGAAGCTTTATAACAGGAAAAGAACTCGTCTACCGCCATGGCTTCCCCTCCATTCGCCTTGGGCCACGCACTAGCGCAGGCCAGCAGAATCTTCCACGCATTGGGCATCAATTGCCCCGGCGCTACCTCCAGACGGTTCAGTACGTCAACCACCACTTGGGGCAGTGGCAACGTCAGCCCACCTTTTAGCGCCTCCTCATAAAGGGAAAACTCCCCTGGCCTGGCATCAGACGGCCTTTCCCTTAACGTTAGCAGCAGTAACTCCACCTCAGCCGGAATCTGGTACTTTCCCCTGATAGCCTCCAAATTCGCCGCAATAATGGTGTATTTGTCAGCCTTAGTGTGCCACTGATCTGGCTCTACCTGGCTTATCGGCTTTGGAGCCAATATCAGGGCCGACGCCTGCGATTTTTCCACCGGTTCCCCCACCCCCACCATTCGCGCTGCTAGCTCCTCTGCATCATCGTCTCCCAGAGGGTCCACCCTCACATTGACCACTTCTTCTTGTGCCATTTCTAGGGTTTGCTTACGAATCACTTCTGACGCAGGAGCAAGGAAGTTGAGAAAATGTTTCACAGGTGTGTCGTACGCAATGAAGGAATTAACACTTGGGTATTTTGAGTTTTTGTAAAAAGGTAGGTGAAACACATTATACCAAAAACCCACGATTTACCCGTATTCCATGGATCCACATTAATTTTTGCCCGTTTCAAAACCTTTCAAATCAACCGCCAAAACCGCATTTTCAAAACCCCCATCGTGACCTATCGTTTCATTTCTGCTCCAACGCTTCACTTCTCCCACGATATTGCCATGTATATGGCCACGATGCACTGTCCCCTCCCCTTACCCTGTCCTTTCCATTTCACATCATCACATGGCACTAACCCCCCCTCTTTTTGAGCCCCGCGCCGTCCTGGTCGGCACGCCTAACGGTTGACCCCTCCCGCTCGGCCACCCTTCTGCTCGATCACCCTCGCGGTCGGCACGCCTCACGGTCGACCCCTCTCGCTCGGCCACCCTCCCGCTCGGCCACCCTCGCAGTCGACACGCCTCACGATCGACCCCTCCTGCTCGGCCACCCTCACGGTCGACCCCTCCCACTCGGCCACCCTCCCGCTCGGTCACCCTCGCGGTCGGCACGCCTCACGGTCGACCCCTCCCGCTCAGTCACCCTCGCGGTCGGCACGCCTCACGGTCGACCCCTCCCGCTCGGCCACCCTCACGGTCGACCCCTCCCGCTCGGTCACCCTTCCAGTCGGCACGGCTAACGGTCGGCCTTTCCACTCGGTTCGCACTTCTCTTCCTTATTACTATTCCCTTCGTTGGGCTAAAGCTGCACTCGGAAATGGGGGACTACTGACATGGATAGGCCCACAAAGCTTACGGCCCACAGCAAATAACCCCAAACCCATCGCTTGGGACCCATAGCATAACCCGGTTGGCAAAGCCCAGGACAGCTGGAGGCCATCTGGACATGGAGGGCCAATGGCATTCAGGCACATGGCAGGTGAAACACAGGCCACATCAGCAGACAAAGATCTGCAGAGTTATTGCCACAACACATCACCATTAATGCAGCCCATCACAGCATTTATTACAACAACACCTCCCTGTGGAACAAGGCCCCCTCACCCTGAACAAGGTAAGTTATGACACAGGCTTTCGGCGGAACGGGGCACGTCACAAGGGACAGTGAAATGATTACCAAAGGATATAAGCAAGAATGGAAGACAAGAGAAAGGTTAAGCTTTTCTATCTCTCCCTCTCTCTCTCTCTCTATATATATATTTCCTTCTTCCTCTACTGATTCGCTCGCCGGAGGGTTCACTGGGGGACTACCCCGTTCCCCTTTGAACTTGCTTGTAGGTTATCTGGTGGAATCACCCGCCTGAATCGGAACTTGAAGAGCTTGGACCAGCCCGACTCATCCACCCAAGACGGACTGCATTATCATTATTAAAGTATTTTTTATATAAAAAAATATTTTAATTACACCAAATAGTACTACAACACGCATACTCCACTCTGACAAATAATTTAGGTCAAGTTTGACATCTTTAAAAAAATTTAAAAAATTAAAAAATTACACAAAAAATAAAAAAGATATTATTATTCACAAATAAAAAATATTAAAAAATATTATATATATATATATTATACTTCAAATGCACTGAGCAACGTGACAGCCATTGACCAGGAAAAGTTTCACTTTTTTTGGGGCAAAAAAAAAAATTCCACATATAAAGTTAATTAGTTTGATGGTAATATTGGGCCCTTGGGGGCCCACTAAGGATTCCGTTTTGATAATCCGAACCGACAATATGTAGAACTAGTTGAGTAATATATTTCTGTAAAAAATCACGTTGATCGGATATCGTTAACTATATGATCAAATCAGTTTTCTATAAACAAAACCGATGGTGTGATAGTTAACTGTTGGAAAAAACTAATCCGATCATATAGTTATCGATATCCAATCAATGTGATTTTTTATATGCATATAATAATCGATGAGTTGTACATATTAACAGTTCAAATTATTAAAATGAGACTCATGGTGGCCCCCACGGACCCACCATCACTGTCCAAAAGTTATTTGCCTCGAAGGAGTTGATTATTTTTCTGTATAGGCAGCCAGGCAACCGTACAATCAATCTTAAATCTTCCACTATACACTTTATTTATACAATTTTTTATTACACATTTTTCATAAAAAGATAAAAAGTTAACCCAAACATCCATATTTTTTTCTTCAACTTTTTAATTCAAAAAGATAAAAAGTATACTTATTTAAGACACCCTAATATCCTATATGCACTACGTGGCATGCAATTTAGGATATACACATAATTAAAACATGTACTAATACAAGTGCGAAAAAAATATAAAAATAAAAATAAATAAATTACACTACTTCCTTTTAGAGTTTGAAAATATACATTGAAACTCATATGCACTATATTTTTTTTGACCATTTATTTATAATTTTTTTTATTTACTTATATTTTACTTTATTCAAATTATTTTTTATAATTCAATAGACCTTACTAAAAAACCCATAATAATAATATTCACATTAACAGTATAAATGTTCAGTAATGTAAATATTTTCACATCAATGTGAATATTCATACTATAAAATATGAATGTTCATATCACTAAATTGCTAAACATTCAAAAAAATATTTTTAAGGTTAAAATTGTCTATAAGATATCTTAAATATGAAAATTAAGATTTGATAGGTTAAATATCTAAATAATAAAACTTATTAGAATATAAGAATATGTTATGTATTAATTAGGATACAAGTTCTTGAAAAATGATTTCTTAATAAATCTTCCACTTTTATATTATTGATAAAAAAAATAAAAAATAAAAGTGCTACTAAATACCTGTAGACACCCATTTGACCACCCTTAAGACTTTGCACTTCACTCTGAACACTCAATGATGAAATGTTACATTGTACAATCTTTTGAATCTTCAGTAAAAGAATTCGATGTCAAACTTTAAAACATAAACCTTGCATCTCATTTTGACCAAAACCTTATTTTTGTCAACCTGACTACTCAGAAAATAGCTGGCCAACAGATGGCTAGCAGGCCATTTTTATTGGGTCGACTATACATCCTCTTGGCCAATCGACCATATTTAGCGTAGCAGATATTTTGCAGCAGCAAACTACTCCCATGCACGGGATTGGACCAGCTATCTTTTTTGGAGATATTTCCGACGTGAGAAGCTGAAATTCTATAAATATTGCACCGCACTCATGATTTGGGGTTAGAAAAAATTGCCAAAAGCCTAAAGCTTGTCCAACATACTTCTCTACCCTTTTTAATATAGATACACAATAGATACACCATATAAGCTTAAACTTAAAACTTTTTGCTGAGGTTTTTTAACACAATTTCAGATACTTTAGAGTGTTTAGAGTGAGGTTTGTCAACTAAGAATATTTTCCTCTCTTTCAAGAGGTGAGCTTTGAACCTTTTTCTATCACATTTTCTCTCTTTTTCTTGTCTTTACATATTGATTTCAGAGTTATTTTAAGCTTAAAATGTGATTAAAACTTTATTAAAAGTGAGAGAGCTAGCCACCCTTTTATTGGCTAGCTCACTAGTTGTGCACCCTTTGTTTTCTTTCATTTTTTTCCACTTTCTTTTCACTTCATTTGGTTAAATTTCAGCATTTTTAGCATTGTTTTAGATTGGTTTTGTATGATATGAATTGAATATGGGCTTATAAAAGGGTTCTTGTCCTCCCCACTACAAGTGCTCTTACTTTCTATGCTTTGAATATCATATTTGTATTGTTGTAAGTCCTCCCGGATTTGGCGTGTTCAGGACATAGCAGTCAATTCGCTTAAGTTGATTGTTTTACTTTGTTATAGCTTTCCTTATGTATCTTAGAACCTTGTGGTCATGGGAGGATTAGATCTTAGGCTTAGCCACCCCATCACAAGTTTGATTACCTAGCGATAAATTTCTTGCTTTCATATTATTGTTGGCCACCTTAAAGCTAAGTAGTAGCTTCCGTGTTCAAAGTCTTGAAAAACTCTCTTATCAATTATTTTCGAAACATGGAAACGTATGTCTCATCCTTGTTCCATGAATAAAAGCGGAGTTGTCAACAACTTTAGTGAGTTATGTGTTTTAGCTTTGATAGATAGCTTGCTTCTTGATTTTTTTTTTCCCTTTACTTGCTTTGTTGCTTCTAGAGAGCTCTTTAATGAGAAGTGTTGAAACCTCTCTCCTAGGTCCACTTTGAAGCATGAAAATGGATGTTTCATCCTTATTCCTTGAGTAAAGAGAGGAGTTGACAACAATTTTTGAGTTAGTATTTTTCATTTTAGTTACTCTATGATCATCACATACTATCATGTGATTTGATGATTTGCGAAGTATGTCTATCTCTTCCTTGAATAAATTCATGATAGAAATGAGGTAATGAAAATAGCTTCTTTTTTTTTTTCTTTTTTTTCTTTCTTTCTTTCTTTTTTTTTTTTTTTTTTGTATGTGTGCATGTGTGCGTGTGTGTTTAGCTAAGTCTTCTCCTATTGCTTTTAAGATCATCATGCAACAAACTTGTGCTGGTTGGTGATTTGGGAAGCAAACATATTCCCTCCTTGAAAATATTCATGGCAAGAGAAAGCAGGAAGGATGAACATCTTTTAGAAACACTCTGTCTTGCTCTGTTCCAGTTCTGTTGCAGTAGGGTTTTCCTTAGAAACAGTGGCCGACCGACCATTATTCTGTACGACCGACCATCTAATCATGTAAGGGCCCCAAAATGCATGTCACGATGATCGTTATGTAATTATGAATTAATATGATTTAATTGCAAAATATCTGTCTAAATTGGGAAAATATTTGTTGGGGCTACGACTTCGGAAATGAAATCGATGACCTTAATGAGTTTAGAAATCGAAATTGAGTACATGAATATGCTAATGGGAATTTTTAGAGTCATTTGGGACGTTTAATTAAAAATTGATTCCGTCTAATTCGTTAAGTTATGTTTGGCTCTCATTATTGTATTAAGTGTAGAGCTAAATATATATAGAGGACTTAAAGCCCATTTTTTAGCTCAAACTTATCCTTTAAAGAGAAAATCTGAGAGAGAGGGAGAGATAGAAAACTCTAGAGAGTTTGAGAGAAGAAGAGAAGAAAGGAAGAAGAGAAAGAGAAAACTCAATATTTGGATTGGATTTGTCTAGATTGAACAAGAACAAGTGTTATTGGTAAGAATCTAATTCTTAAATCTTGAAGATCATGTGATATAGAGGTGGATTTATGGATTATATAGAAGCTTTGTATGTATATTTCTAAGAAAATGTTTAATCTTTGCATACATGGCATCAATTCATGAAGCAATTTGTTGCAACTTGTTTTTCATGCATAGCTTTTGAGTTTTGCCAAGAATTTCAATAAAAGTTGAGCTTGGAACCCTCAAATGCATATTGTCAAGTTTTTGTTCTTTTTTAAGTACAAATTGAGTTTTGTTTTGGATATATGATTTGTATATGAAGTTAGACATATTAAATTTGACATGTTTTTAAAGGGTTTTGGGCCTTAATATGTATAAATTGAAGTTGGATTTGAAATAGGAGGGTTCCAAGGAAAAAATAGATTTTCAGACTGGTTTTACACCCATACCGCTCAAGCGGCCTGGGCTATCGCTTGAGCAGCCGGACCTGTTTTGGCTCAAATTGCACACTGTTTCTGTTGGAAAATTTATAAAGAGATAGTTGTGAATTGAAATAGACTTCTATTTGAATGAAATGGTGCAAATCTTTCATGGTGTCTCTTTATTTTAAAGGAATGGTTATGTCCCTTCTTCATACCTTTTCTATTCAAATTGAATAGGTGCCAACAAAGCCTATATAAAGGCAGCCCCATTCCAATTTTGATTGATTCCGAAAATTCATTTTTCCTTGCCTTCATTTTGCTCTCTTGCGTCCTTTATTCATCATATTATTTTAGGAAAAATTTCAGAGAGTTATAGAACACAAGGTTCTAGTTCGCCGGACAAATTTGTTTGAAGTGCTACTACAAATTTGTGAAGATCATTGTATCCTGGGAGATAGACGCCACATAACCGTAAGCACCGTAGTGGGGTGAATCTGTCTTAAGGGCAGAGTGTCACACACTCGACTTGGTCTTTGAATTATTTATTCGATTCAACAAAATAAATTCTGTAAGTTTTATTTTATTTTGTTTGAATTATTTCAAGTTTTTTTATTTACACAGAAGATTGTTCCAACAATCTTATGACATATTAGAATTTATTTTGTTTACAGAATTTTTTCGTTTATTTCCTTTTCTCTTTCTTCTTTTAAGAAAATTATTTTCTGTGGATTTACAAAATAATATTCTGGTTGGAAAACAAATAGTAATTATATGCTATTTGACAGATAGTAGTAATATACTGTCTATTTTCTTTGACAACTAGTAGTACGATACTGGTGTCATTAACAATTCAGAATATATTTTTGTAGAATTTTGTCAGGAAATTAATTTGGTTTTGAGAAATTATTTTATCAGTTTTCATTAATTAAAATTCTGTTTTAGTATTTTAATTATTAAAGTGTTACTGAAATTAATTTTCGGTGTGGAATTAATTTGGTTGAATAAAATTTTATTTTATTTCCAAATTAATTGAAAAATAAAAGTTATATTCTTATTTCTTTTATTTTACAGAATTTAATTTCCTGTGTGGAATTAATTTGGTTGACTAAAATTTTGTTTTATTTCCAAATTAATTGAAAAATAAAAGTTACATTCTTATTTCTTTTATTTTTTACAGAATTTAATTCTATGCATTTGGTTTAATTTTCTGTGTAGTGTAAATTCTAATTATAATTTTGTTTTATAAATTAGAATTGATGACTACTGAAACAAATGCTCAAACAAGTACCACTGTGGTGGCTGCAATTGCACTAACCCCCTCTCCTGTGGTGACAGTACCAATAAATCATGGAGAGAAGCCAGAGAAGTTCTCAGGAACTGACTTTAAAAGATGGCAACAGAAAATGTTATTCTATCTTACAACTCTGAACCTGGCTCGTTTCCTTTGTGAAGATGCTCCTATCCTGAAAGAGGATGAAACCGACCGGCAAATGGTTGCTGCGGTTGATGCTTGGAAACATGCCGATTTCCTTTGCCGAAATTACATCTTAACGGACTTGACAACACATTATATAACGTCTACAGTCCAATCAAGACAGCAAAGGAACTTTGGGAATCGTTGGAGAAAAAGTACAAAACGGAAGATGTCGGCTCAAAGAAATTTGTGGTTGACAAATTCTTGGATTTTGTAATGGTTGATTCAAAAACTGTGATCAGCCAAGCTCAAGATTTTCAACTTATTTTGCAGGACATTCACGCAGAAGGCATGTCTCTCAGTGAATCCTTTCAAGTTGCAGCCTTAATTGAAAAATTACCAAAAGGCTGGAAGGAATTCAAGAACTACCTCAAACACA
>NW_021024743.1:525546-554910 GCF_004153795.1 Camellia sinensis
TTGTAACCAAGTGTTAACTTGGAAAGCTGTAAGCCCATAGGGCATTTGCTTTTGTTGTTAACATGTAATACTTTTTGTAATGAAACTCTGATAAATGAAAGAATGTGGAACTTTTGAATATCAATGCATGTCTTATTTAATGGGTTTAATGTTATTATTTCGAGGGCGTTACAGCAGTTGTTTCCGAGGCTAATCTTGTCGGAAATCCTAAAGAATGGTGGGTGGACACTGATGCTACTCGCCATATTTGTGCCGACAAAAAGATGTTCACATCTTATTCTACAGTGGACAATGGTAAACAACTTTTTATAGGCAACTCCTCAACTTCCAAAGTTGAAGGACAAGGGAAGATTGTTCTCAAGATGACATTAAGAAAGGAACTCACTCTCAACAATGTGATGTATGTACCGAACATTCGCAAGAATCTTGTTTCCGGATCTTTGTTGAGTAAGAATGGGTTTAGTCTAGTATTTGAGAGTGATAAATTTGTACTTACTAAGAATGAGATGTATGTAGGAAAATGTTACATGTCTGATGGCCTTTTCAAGTTAAATGTAATGACCGTTGTACCCTTAGTTATTAATAATAATACAACTTCTTCTTACTTGCTTGAGTCTTCAAATTTATGGCATGGTAGACTAGGACATGTTAATTTTGGATCTTTATATAGATTAATTAATATGGAATGTTTACCTAAATTTGACATTGATTCAAATCATAAATGTGAAATTTGTGTTGAGGCAAAATTATCTAAAACTCCTTTTCATTCAATTGAAAGAAGTACGGAACCACTTGAATTAATTCATAGTGACATTTGTGATTTTAAATCAATTCAAACTAGTGGTGGGAAAAAGTATTTTATCACTTTTACAGATGACTATACTAGATATAGTTATGTTTATTTAATTCGAACCAATGATGAAGCTTTGGAAACTTTCATTCAATATAAGAATGAAGTTGAAAATCAACTTAGTAAGAAAATCAAGAAACTTAGAAGTGATAGAGGTAGAGAATATGAATCACCTTTTGGTGAATTTTGTAAAGAACATGGAATAATTCATTAAACCACCGCTCCTTACTCACCTCAGCAAAATGGAATTGTTGAAAAGAAAAATAGGACTTTAAAAGAAATGATGAATGCCATGTTAATCAGTTCTGGATTACCTCAGAACTTGTGGGGGGGAAGCAATACTTTCTGCTAATTATATTTTAAATAAAGTACCCCGAAAGAAAGTGAATCAAACACCTTATGAATTGTGGCATGAAAGAGTACCATCCTACAAATACTTAAAAGTGTGGGGGTGTTTGGCTAAGGTGGCTATTCCTAGTCCCAAAAAGACTAAGATAGGTCCTAAGACCATTGATTGCATTTTCATTGGTTATGCCAAGAATAGTAGTGCATATCGGTTTTTGATTCATAAAGCAGAACATTCTGAAATGCATGTAAATACTATTATTGAATCTCGGAATACATCTTTCTTTGAACATATATTTCCAAATAAGACTAAACAAGAGACTAGTAACAATAAGAGATCTCATGATGCTATTACTAGTCAGGATCAAGAACATGATCAAGAACAAGAGTTAGATCAAAATAAGGAAGAGGAACTTAGGTGTAGTAAACGTGCTAGAACCTCAAAATCTTTTGGTCTAGATTTTCTAACATATTTGTTAGAAAATGAGCCTTTAACTTTTAAAGAGGCTATGTCCAGTCCTGTAGCTCCTTTATGGAAAGAAGCTAATTGCCATTGCATCTCTATACAATCTAGAAATTCATCAAATGGATATTAAAATCGCTTTCTTAAATGGTGAGTTAGAGGAAGAAATTTACATGGAACAACCAGAAGGGTTTTCTGTTCCAGGGAAAGAAAAGAAAGTGTGTAAATTGGTTAAATCATTATATGGTTTAAAACAAGCGCCAAAGCAATGGCATGAGAAATTTGACAAAGCAATGATGTCAAATGGATTTAAAATTAATAAGTGTGACAAATGTGTTTATATTAAAAACACAGACAAAGGTTATGTCATTGTATGTCTTTATGTGGATGATATGCTCATCATAGGTAGTAATAATGATATGATTAAAACTACCAAGAAAATGTTGAATAAACATTTCGACATGAAGGACATGTGCATTGCTGATGTAATTCTTGGCATGAAAATTACCAAAACATCAGAAGGTTATGCTTTGTCACAATCTCATTACATTGAGAAAATACTTGACAAATTCAGCAAAGATGATGATCATTTTTCTAGAACACCTGTAGATGTTAATTTGTATCTTTCTAAGAATGTACAGGAAAGTATTTCTCAATTAGAGTATGCCCAAATTATTGGAAGCTTAATGTACTTGATGAACTGCACTCGCCCGGATATAGCTTATGCATTAAGTAAATTAAGTAGATATACGAGTAATCTAAGAGTAGAACACTGGAAAGCAATTATAAGGGTTCTAAGATATCTCCGATTTACTCATAACATTGGTCTTAATTATACTAGATATCCAACAGTATTTGAAGGATACTGTGATGCAAATTGGATATCAGATACTAGAGACTCGAAGTCCACCAGTGGGTCTGTCTTTACTCTTGGTGGGGCGGCTGTATCTTGGAAATCTTCCAAACAGACTTGCATTGCTAGGTCTACTATGGAATTTGAATTCATAGCTTTAGACAAAGCAGGGGAAGAGGCAGAATGGCTTCGCCACTTCTTTGAAGATATTCCAATATGGCCTAAATCGGTGCCTGCTATATGCATATATTGTGATAGTCAATCAGCTATAAGTAGAGCACAGAGTCATATGTATAACAGTAAGTCACGACACATTCGTCGTCGACATAACACCGTGAAACAACTACTCTCTAATGGAATTATTTCCATAGAATATGTTAAGTCTAAAAACAACATAGCGGATCCACTAATCAAAGGGTTAGCAAGAGAGTTAGTTGAGAATTCATCGAGGGGAATGGGACTTAAGCCTATTAAATAAGAGTTACCACAACGGCAACCCAACCTAGTTGACTAGAGATCCCAAGATCTAGGTTCAAAGGGACAACCGAGTTGTGAATGACTTAGAAGGATCACTGGGGAGTTAAACTCCTACACATTTCTATGATGAAATAGTGATGACTACAGAGTTTTTAGGTTAAGTAATACTTTTAATAATTCTTATATCTAGGTATACCTAGTGGAGTATAGCAGGATACTCTTCATAAGAATCACCTATGTGAGTGTGAACTGGGCCGGTTCTATGAGATTTGTGAAGGGCTACAATTCTCTAGAGTACTCATGAAAGACCAGGTTGTTCAGGGCCAAAATGAACACAATAGTGAGAAATAAACTGTGTCTGGGAATATACTGTGTGAGTTCTATTGTCTTGGTTTACACAAACGGCTAAACAGTTCAAGACATCATGTTCACTGGTGAGCTAATAAATCCGATAGTGTCTCACAAGGGAAGGTTCAAAGCCAAAAGCTACCTATCCTTTGCAGAATATTACCAATTTCTGTAGTCTCTGTATTTACATCATGTTGTTGCATTTTCTCTCTGTCAATTTCATTCATGTGGGGGATTGTTGGAAAATTTATAAAGAGGTAGTTGTGAATTGAAATAGACTTCAATTTGAATAAAATTGTGCAAACCTTTCATGGTGTCTCTTTATTTTAAAGGAAGGGTTATGTCCCTTCTTTATACCTTTTCTATTCAAATTGAATAGGTGCCAACAAAGCCTATATAAAGGTAGCCCCATTCCAATTTTGATTGATTCCGAAAATTCATTTTTCCTTGCCTTCATTTTGCTCTCTTGCGTCCTTTATTTGTCATATTATTTTAGGAAAATTTTCAGAGAGTTATAGAACACAAGGTTCTAGTTCGCCAGACAAATTTGTTTGAAGTGCTACTACATATTTGTGAAGATCATTGTATCCTGGGAGATAGACGCCACATAACCGTAAGCATCGTAACGGGGCGAATCTGTCTTAAGGACAGAGTGTCACACACTCGACTTGGTCTTTGAATTATTTATTCGATTCAACAAAATAAATTCTGTAAGTTTTATTTTATTTTGTTTGAATTATTTCAAGTTTTTTTATTTACACAGAAAATTGTTCCGACAGTTTCACCACCGCTCATGCGGCCAAGGCCACCGCATAAGCGGCCAAGCCACCGCATATGCTGCCCAACAAGGCAATTTTTTCGATTTTGTTTCCTTTCCGTTTTTCTGACTTCCAAGTCTTCACTCACATGGTTTTCATGAGTAATTTACATCCATAAGCATCTCCTAAGTATGAAAGAAATTAAAAGAAGAATAGAAGTAACTGAACGAACAAGTAATGGATAACCGAATAAGGTTAAGAATCAACTGAATGACTCAAATGTGTATTGAGAAATTGTGCTGTAAATGTTTGTGTTGTAGGTCAAGACTTGGAGACTGAACAACTAGATTTGGAAGCCCATTGTGTCATGACTCGAACTCGCCCCTATGGATTAAGGTCATAACCGACCAGTAATCATGAGATTACCAACGGCCTCAAACCTAATTAAACATATTTTAACAGAATTAAGGGACCAAAACGAAAGCAGACTTAAAAATTTTGTCCAATGAGCTGTGCTTACATGGCATGGTAAAATTATCCAAAGTATTTCATAATAACTCACACATATAGGTAGAATTACCATCTTGTACATCCAGGAATTTTCAGACATGTAGATAGCCAAACAAAAAGCTTATATACATGGGTGATCCAACGTATTCACCAAGATAACAAAGAGATAAACAAAAGAAACGAAACAAAGTCAACGAAACAAAGTCTCGTGCGAGAGACATTCGGGCTAACTTCACAAAACATAACTTCCTCTCATATCTTTCATTGAGGCTGGGTTTAGACATTTCTTTGCTCACCTACACATATATAAATGAGAGTGAGCGATAGCCTAGTAAATAATATCAAAATAAAAAAGTTACATGAATGAAATTCCTAACAGACATATCAAACAACCTTAGGCCCATTCATGTTTCTATCTAGTACATCAAACGGCCTCGGGCCCAAACATATCAAACGGCCTTTGGCCCAATCATTCGTGTCAAATGGCCTTTGACCCAATCATTCATGTCAAACTGCCTTTGGCCTAACCATTCATGTCAAACGGCCTTTGGCCTAATCATTCGTGTCAAACAGCTTGAACATATCTTTACTGAGATATTACTCATAGTGTTCTGCCGAAGGATTTGTCCTTGCGCTTGACCCTACACATTACATAACATATTGGGTTACAAACGATTCAATCCATTCTTAATCTATTTACTTCTCTTAGGCCTTTTTCTTATCCTTTAAGGTCATTACAATGCTCAATGTATCCCTAAGAGTGTTTAGAATTGAAAGAGAACGGAAAACAAAACATAAAACAACTTTTCAAAATTTCGAAAACAGGGCTCTCCGCTCAAGCGCAGCTTTGGTCCCTCGAGCGGACCCTTTTGGTCTGCAAAAGTACTAGTTGCGTGTAATTTGCACTCGAACGGGATTCTCGACGCTCAAGCGAGGAGTCTTCACAGAACAATGCTCATTCGAGCGTAAAGTCTGTCGCTCGAGCCACAATGCAATTTCTGCAAAACTTCTGGGAGCTAAATTTTCACGCTCGAGCGAGACTTTTCTCGTTCGAGCAGACAAGTCGAATTCTGGGTTTTCTAGAATTCTGTTTGAAGCTCAAATCACAATTCCAAGCGTCCAATTCATGTATAAAACATTCAAATATGTAAGAATATCTCCAAAAACATATACTTGAAGAGAACTTTCAACCATAGTTCAAAATTCCATGGTCTAATAAACTTCAAACCATAACTATATATATATATACACATGTATACATCTCATGTTTTGTATTTTGCATGGATAAGCTCCTAGGCTTTAAATCATGCTCCAATTCATAAAGATTCTTACATGCATGTGTCAAATAACCCTCAATTCAACATAATCAATATGCTTCACATTCAAACATGCAAATTTATGGCTAACTCTCCCATGCATGTACTTATTAACTTCAAATTCATTATCATCAACCTAATTCTTGTTCTTCACTACATATCTTGTTTGAATTCACGTAATTACAAGTTAAAACCCATGAGTTTGAGTTCAATTACTGACCTATGAACTCAAATCTTCCAAATTCTAGCTAGCTCTTTGAAATAACCTTCTCAAATTCAAGCTTCTTGCTTAATTCTACAATTTTGCCTTCATTCTCTCTCTCTCTCTCTAGAACCGACCCTCTCTCTCTCTCTAAAATGTAATCTCAGCCAAAAAGAGAGAAAATGAGCTCCCAAGAGTGATCATAAGTGTAAATAGGTCACTTATATATATGTTTGCCTAATCAATTTTAATTAAGGCTAATTAATTAAGTTTAATTAATCAAATTAATCTAATTAATTCAGTTCGAAACAATTTTTAATTAAATTTCATCGTAGGCTCTAAAAATTACGCCAATCACAATGGTATAGACAATTCCAGTTTCTGAAACCTCTACGCTCTTCAATTTTCAAATTATAGCAGTATGTTGGATAGATTTTCCTACGGTGAACAGATATAGTTTCAAAAACATGAATAATCATACAATTACCACTAAAAATCATATTAAGCATATAATCACAATCATAATTAAGGCTGATTAACCTAACACAAAACAGGGTTATCACATTCTTCCCCCATTTAGGAAGTTTGGTCCTCCAAACTTATTTTACCTTTGTCCGGAACCAAATGTGGATAGCGTAGTTGCATCTCATCCTCTTTTTCTCATGTAGCGTCCATTCCATAGTGTTCTTTCCACTCTACCTTCACCATTGGAATGGACTTATTTCTCAACTGTTTCACTTGCCGGTCAATGATTCGTTCTGGCCATTCTTTGTATTCCATATTTTCATCGAGAGCTATCCGGTGGTAATCAATCACATGAAATGAGTCCCAAAGATAACCCCTCAACATCGATACATGAAATACATTATGCATTTGTTCAAATCCTGGTGGCAATGCAAACCTATAAGCAACTGGACCAAGCCTTTACAGAATTTGAAATGGTCCAATCTAGCGAGGGGACAATTTGCCCTTCTTACCGAACCTCAACTGGCCCTTCATCGGAATCACACGAATGAATACATGATCGCCAACCTTATACTCAAATGGTCTTCTTTGAACATCCACATAATTCTTTTGCCGGCTCTATCCTGTCTTGAGCCTTTGTTGGATGATTTTAATCTTCTCCGAAGTGTCTTGCACAATCTCGGGCCTAAGTAAGGCCCTATCTCTGACTTTCGTCCAACAAATTGGCGATCTACAGTTCCTGCCATACAATGCTTCGTATGGTGCCATATCAATGCTGGAGTGGAAACTGTTATTGTATGCAAATTCAGCTAGTGACAAATAATCTTCCCAGCTCCCTTGAAAGTTTAAGGCACACATTCTGAGCATGTCTTCTAAGGTCTGTATGGTCTGTTCTGATTGCTCGTCTGTTTGTGGACAGAACACGGTACTGAATCTTAGTTCTGTTCCCACTGCCTTCTGTAGGCTTTTCCACAATCTAGATACAAATTTCAGATCTCTATCCGATACAATAGATACCAGAACTCCGTGCAAACAAACAATTTTATCAACATATATAGTGGCTAATCGATAAGCATCAAATGTAGTTCTAACAAGTAGAAAATGTGCAGACTTAGTCAGTCTATCAACTACAACCCAAATAGAATCCATACCTTGAGGAGTTCGAGGTAGACCAACAATGAAGTCCATGGTCACATGCTCCCACTTTCATTCCAGAATAGGAAGAGGTTGAAGTAGACAGCCTGGTTTCTGATGTTCAGCTTTAACTTGTTGACATTAAAGGCATTTAGACACGTACTCTGCAATCTCCTTCTTCATTTTGGGCCACCAATAGCTTTGCTTCAAGTCCCGATACATTTTGTTGTTACCCGGGTCGCATAGCAAACACCGACTTGGGAGCTTTATCTAGGATTTTCTTCTTAAGTTCAGGAATGTTTGGGACACACATTCAATTTTGAAATCTCAATACTTCACCATCAATACTGAATCCCGATTTTGCTTTTGCTTCAAATTCATCAATTATTGTCTTGAGGGACTTATCCTTTTTTTGCCTTTGTTTAACTTCATTAACTATTGTTGGTTTGCTAAAATAGTGGCCATTAACTCGGTTTGTTCGTGTAGCACAACTTCAATCTCGGTTCTCTTAAAATCTTTCAAGATTTCCTTCTATTCAATAAGTAAGCAAGCTAAACTCCCCATCGATTTTCTGCTCAAGGCATCAGCAACTGTATTGGCTTTCCAAGGGTGATACTGAATTTGAAGATCATAATCCTTTATTAGTTCAAGCCATCTTCTTTGCCGCATATTCGATTCTTTCTAGGTAAAGAAGTACTTTAAACTTTTGTGATCCATATAGACTTCGCATTTTGCCCCATACAAGTAATGTCACCAGATTTTCAAAGTAAATACAATTGTGGCCAATTCTAAGTCATATGTTGGGTAGTTCTTCTCATATGGCCTCAACTGTCAAGAGGCGTAGGCAATCACCCTTCCATTCTGCATTAATACACAACCCAAACCCTTATAAGATGTATCAATATAAATCACAAAGTTCTCTATACCTGTGGGCAATGTTAACACTGGCGCAGTAGTTAATCGTGTTTTCAGTTCTTAGAAGAAAGATTCTCTTTCATCGTTTCAGTCAAATGGTTGCCTCTTTCATGTCAATTGGGTAAGAGGTACAACTATTTTGAAAAATCCTTCACAAACCTCCTGTAGTATCCGGCTAAGCCCATGAAACTGCGGACTTTTGTCATATTTGTCGACGTAGGACAATTCACAATCGCCTCTATTTTCTGTGGGTCTACCAAAATCTCATCTCTGTTGATGACATGCCCTAAGAAAATAACTTCATCTAACCAAAACTCACATTTCTTTAATTTGGCAAATAATTTCTTCTCTCTAAGTGTTTGCAAGACGATTCTCAAATGTTGTTCATGTTCAAGTCTACTATACTCTTTGAATATATCAAAATATCATCAATAAAAACTACAACAAATTCATCAAGGTAAGGCTTAAAAATTCAGTTCATAAGATCCATAAATGCTGCAGGGGCATTAGTCACTCCAAACGGCATAACAAGGAATTCATAATGACCATACCTCGATCTAAATGTAGTTTTCTCAATAGCCTCTGCCTTTTCCTTCAACTGGCGGTACTCGGATCTCCAATCAAATTTAGAAAATACTTGTGAGCCCTATAACTGATCGAACAAGTCGTCAATATGGGGTAAATGATATTTATTCTTTACCGTTACCTTATTCAACTCACGGTAGTCAATACACAGGCATAAGGTTCCATCTTTCTTTTTCACAAATAGTACTGGTGCACCCCATGGTGAACTACTTGGTTGAATAAACCCTTTGTCAAGCAAGTCTTGCAATTGTTCTTTCAATTCTTTCATTTCAGTAGTAGCCATTTTATAAGGGGTTTTTGAAATAGGCTGAGTGTCTGGCACAACTTCAATAGTAAACTCTATCTCTCTGTCAACCAATTTCCCTGTAAATACATCTGGAAACTCGCTAACAATAGGAATACTATTCAATTCTACATTCACAGATTGTTCAGATAACACATAACACAAGTAACCCTGGCACCCCTTCTTAATCAATTTACATGCTTTCATTGCAGATATCAAATAAGGTAGAGGCACTACCCCGTTACCCACAAAACATTATTTCTTCCTGCCTCGGTGGTCTAAATACAACCCGTTTTGTCACACAATCAATGGTGACACAGTATTTAAACAACCAATCTATGCCCAGGATTACATCAAAATGCCTAAAGTCCAAGGGTAATAGATTTACATATAAAGTAGCATTCCCAATACGCATATCACAAAATTGACATACAGATGTACACAACACAGATTCCCCGAATGGAATAGATACACATAATAAATATGGCAATGATTCTAGAGGTCTACTCAATCTAGATGCAAATGAATAAGTTACAAAGGAGTGTGTTGATCCGGAGTCAATTAACACGAAAGCATCTTGATTACATATAGAGATAGTACCTGAGATAATGACTTATGTGTTCCGCGTATAGCCCAGAACAAGCACAAAGACTCTCCCCTACCTCACGATGTCTTCGATAGTAGTCCTTGTAGTGTTTCCCAGTTTTGGCATCAATAAAATTGAGCTAGCAGCTAACTTTCCACTGTTTTGATTACAATCTCTAGCCATGTACCCTGTTTTACCACACTTAAAGTAGGCCCCTGATACACGATAGCAAACCCCACAATGTCTTTTACCACATTGGTTGCACATTGGGGACATATCTCTGGAAGAATTTGAAGTGCTTGAGGAGCCTGTATTTTGTTTATTTGAAAACCTTTTCTTAGAAAAGAAGCCCTGCCTTTTACTTTTCTAATCAGTTGATGATTTGGTCTGCCTGACTATGTTAGCTTCTGATATTATGGCCAGGTCTAACACCTCAATATAGTTTTCCAGCTTGAGTACATTCACTTTCTCTAAGATATCATCACAAAGCCCTCCTTCAAAGCGCCTCGCTTTCTTATAGTCGATATCGACCATATGTGATGCAAATCTGGCCAACTCAGTAAACTTGGCCTCATACTCAGCCACGATCATGTTGTTTTGCTTAAGTTCCATGAACTCCGATACTTTCCTGTCACGAACACACTATGAAAAGTATTTGTCGTAGAAAATTTCCAAGAACCGTGCCCAGCCAATATCTTTATTGCTTTCATGCATCAACATCCACCATTTTCTCGTCTCATCTTCAAGTGTAAAAGTGGCTAGCAATACTTTCTATGTTTCTAGGCAATGAAACACCTCAAATAGTTTCTCTATGCCAACGACCCACACTTCAGCCTTCAATGGATCCAATTCCCCATGAAACTGTGGCGATTTCATCTTTCTTAAATTCTTTGGTGAGAGCTATTGTTTGGTCATCATTCTGTAGGTCTTGTACAGGCCGTGCTGGAGGTAGAGGCGGAGGGTGTAGCTGTTGCCATTGTTGTTGCCTCAACGTTTCTGCCATATCCTGTATTAACCTTTCCATCATATCCATTCTGGCAGTAGAGGACTCCTCTATTTCATCATCTTTTGTTCTCACCATTATTTGATTGAACTTACATTATTCTTTATACAAAAATATTCACAAGTACGCATATAAAAAGAAGCATACGCATTTAAATAATTCATAATGCAAGTAAATCACAAAACATATAGCACATAGTCATTTATTTCGAAACATTTAGCACATTCTCGATGTTTTCAAGTTCATATTTATCACATGAATTCATCCTAGATCTTTTCTGAATGCTTATTGCTCATTTGGACAAGTGTGTGAATTATTAACTCGTGCTCTGATACCATTTTGTCATGACCCGAACCCGCTCCTATGGATTAAGGTCATAACCGGCCAGTAATCATGAGATTACCAACGACCTCAAACCTAATTAAACATATTTTAACAGAATTAAGGGGCCAAAACGAAAGCAGACTTAAATATTTTGTCGAATGAGCTGTGCTTACATGGCATGGTAAAATTATCCAAAGTATTTCATAATAACTCACACATATAGGTAGAATTACCATCTTGTACATCCAGGAATTTTCAGACATGTAGATAGCCAAACAAAAAGCTTATATACATGGGTGATCCAACGTATTCACCAAGATAACAAAGAGATAAACAAAAGAAACGAAACAAAGTCAACGAAACAAAGTCTCGTGCGAGAGACATTCGGGCTAACTTCACAAAACATAACTTCCTCTCATATCTTTCATTGAGGCTGGGTTTAGACATTTCTTTGCTCACCTACACATATATAAATGAGAGTGAGCGATAGCCCAGTAAATAATATCAAAATGAAAAAAGTTACATGAATGAAATTCGTAACAGACATATCAAACAACCTTAGGCCCATTCATGTTTCTATCTAGTATATCAAACGGCCTCGGGCCCAAACATATCAAACGGCCTTTGGCCCAATCATTCATTCATGTCAAACGGCTCTTGGCTCAATCATTCCTGTCAAACGGCCTTTGGCCCAATCATTCGTGTCAAATTGCCCTTGGCCCATTCATTCATGTCAAACGGCCTTTGGCCCAATCATTCGTGTCAAACGGCCTTTGGCCTAATCATTCATAATTCAAACATACAAATCCACAAGACTTATGCAGAAGTAACTTTTGGAAAATAACACACTTGAATATATATTTACTAAGATATTACTTACAGTGTTCTACCAAAGGATTTGCCCTTACACTTGACCCTACACATTACATAACATATTGGGTCACAAACGATTCAATCCGTTCTTAATCTGTTTACTTCTCTTAGGGCTCTTTCTTATCCTTTTAGGTCATTACAATGCTCAATGTAAGCCTATGAATGTTTAGAAGTGAAAGAGAATGGAAAACAAAACATAAAATAACTTTTCAAAATTTCTAAAACAGGGTTCTCCACTCGAGCGAGGAGTCTTCGCAAAATAGTGTTAGCGCGAGCATAAAGTCTAGAAAATCGTGCAGATAGGTGCCAAGCCTTCTGGTTAGTATTGGTAAAAATGGCAATTGGTAGTGCTTGTAGCCTACTTGCAGACACATCCTAGAGATTCCCAGTGTTGTATCCACTACCCTATTTTCTATTGTAAAGAAAGTGATTTCATGAATTGTGATATAACCTGGCATTACATGGTTTTGGAAAGAGATATAAAATATTTTTGGCACGAGTATTGCATATGCATTCACCTTATAAGCTCTATTAAGATTCATACACTATGTTGGGGTATCTTTACTGGGCTTTGGCTCACCCTATGTGGAAAACCATTTTGAAGTGCTGATGATATGCTTCCGCCAAGACAATAGCTTGGGAAGACTTAGAGCCAAAAGCTTCTATTTTTGTTATTGTTGTATTTATTTTGTACAAGTCTAAGGCTTTATTTGTATTGAGTTTAAACTCATTGTTGTTATAACTAAGCATAGTTTTGGAAAGATGTAGCCAATAGAGCATTATTATATTTGTTTAACTCTTATTTCATATCTTTTATTTATAACACATGCTATATCTTTTATTTTTGTTATTGTTGTATTTATTTATAACACATGTTATAACACATCATAATCAGGGTTAGGGCTTATGAATGTATAAATGCATGTGTTACTCTTTTGAACACTAGAAGTGTATGAATAGAAGGACTTTATTCTCGGATTATGATGTTGTTTCGTTAATCATTATTCTCGGTTTATTGTAATTATTTTAGGGCGTTACAACCCACTTACGTTAACAGTTCGGACCCTCGGTATTTTCGATCTAGTCTCACGAGTGCAATATGAAACATATATGAGAGTCCAGATTTGACAACTTTTATAGAAATTTATTTTATTGTAAAAATCTTTGCCAGAAATGGACTATATTTTAGAGTCGCCATCTAATATTTTTGAAAAATTAGGAAACTCGTGACTCATGTTAAGGCCACTGTTCGTCATAACCAAAGTTGCTTGGCTCAGAACCTTAGGTATGAGAAGAGAAGGTTATTAATTGAGTACCCCCGCTCACCCGATCAAAGATCGACCTCTACTAAACCATGATATGAATTTTATTTGCTTTGTATGTTCATGTTCCGGTTATTTAGTAAATGCTAAAATTACTATGTGAAGTAAACAAGTATAGACTGTGTCATTTATTTTGAAACAATTCGATTTCATATATTTTTTAAAGCATTTTAAACAACTCCACGGAAACTTGAGTTTGCAACGTGAAAATCAATTTTGTTCCAAATTGAACAACACAACCTCCATCCACAGGCACTCATAGAGATATATCAAATAAGTACATAGCCGCACGGTAGGATGCTAAACATAGTAAAAAAAAAACGCATACAAACGGGATGCTAAAGCATAAAAGTTTACATATTTATCGGCATCCCGCAAGCGATTACAAAATAAAGTTAGTAAAGCATGCATGATCCTATATACAAAATTCTAATGCAATTCGTTCACGATATGCAACTAGTGATTCAGCTTCTAAAACACGACATGTGATTCATGTCAAGAACATGAAGTTGCGCACAAAATCATGTAATAATCGATTAAACTCACAAATGCAAATTTAGTTGAATCATGATGCATGAAACATGAATGTAAAGTATGGATATGATGATAAACAAAAATATACTACATATGTACAGATATGGAAAGCAAGTAAAGAATGGGATAGAAAGAAGCAGGGTGGGAAATTGTTACAACATTTGAATATTACAAATCTGAATAGGGAAAAAAAAAAGAAAGAAAATATTACAACAAAATATCCTTACAAATCTCTATGAAATTAAAAGAAAAACAAAAGCTTTAGGGTAGCCTCAGAGATTGTCGGAGGTTGTTTTGCTCAACGCTGGGAGGTTGCTAGGCTCTGTCTATGAGATGTTGGCCGACTAGCCAAAAAATAGTCGTTGACCGACCAATCAGGCTAGGCCAAAACTCAATTTTCTACTTTTCAAGCACCAACGACAAAAACAAGCAAGAAATACGTGGGTGGCTTAACTAACCACTCCCAATTTGAGTATAACAAGCTTACAATATGAAATGAAATGAAATCAAAAAACTCAAAATAAGAAAGAAAGTAAAAGAAAAGAAAGTGTGCAAAATTCACCTTCCAAGGAAAGAATTTGGTTTCCAAGTTTCCTTTTGATCACCCTTAAATTTAGGAAGTGTATTTCCTAGTTTTCAGTTTGAAAATCCGAAATTCATGTGTGAATGGTATTTTTGGGTGTTTAACAGAGTGTGTGGGGGAACTCTCTATTTTCCTCTCTTTTAAAAACACTCACTCACTTTTGACCAAGGCTTCTAAGGCTTAGCTATATCAAAGGTTTTGGGATGGTTTTGGTGTATCAAGAATGGAATATCAATGTATGGTAGTGTATGTTTGAAAATTGGAGTTTTTTTTTCAAAACTTAAAACTTCTTCTTTTTTCTCTCTAACTTTCTTTTTAGGAATCAATCCCCATCTCCTTACAATCTTATCACCTTTATATAGGCAAGACAAGAATGCTTAGTGGAGAAGGTGGTGGGGGACAAGGTTGACAACAAAGGCCATAAAATGACAAAGGCCAAGTACTTTGTTGAAGAGACCAACTCTCTTGACAATGAGAGATGAGTAGATACACACCATGCAAGGCTCAATCAAGTAGGTGAGAAGGGACAAGGTGGAAGGCAAGGATGATGGAGTGACAAGGATGGTTGCATTGGATGCTCCTTTTGGGGTGAGAGACATGCTCTTTTGACAATAGAGGCCAAAGGAAGATAATGGTGGGTGAGAAGGTGTGTATCTCATGTATAATTATATCAAGAAATATTTGGAATAACATGTTTCACACACTTGTAGCAAAAATTCTGTTGAAACTGCTTTATTTTTGGGAAAACTAGTCAGCCGACCAATTTCTTGGCTAGCCGACCAAAATCTTGGCTAGCCGTCCAATTTATTGGCTAGTTGGCCAATTATTTAGCCGGTTGACCAAAACAATGGCCAAGCCTGACTAATTTGCATGAAACAGGATTTTTTGACATAATTATCGTCCTTTCCTTCTATTTCCACACTTTTCTTTGCTCTATTTCCTGAGAAAATGTTTCATTTTGAAATTTAAAAGTGAGTCTTGAAACATTACGAAAATATTCGGAACGAATCACGAAAAGAAGGTTTCGAAAGAGAGTTTAGAACAGGTCTTTAACACTTGGTCAAAACAGGCCTAGGGTTGGAAATGAAGCAAAAATTTCATCTTTCTTACTGAGAACATTATGAGAAACACATTCTTATTTTCATCATCGGGTAAGCAAAAAAAAAGCGCTAAAATCTTAGAGTCGGTCAAAATGGGGTGTCTACACCTAATTGGTGGTAATCGGCCAAAGGCACTCCGATGCTAAAGTTAGTATATACTCAAAGTAGATTAAGATAGAAATACTAGCCAACAACAATGTGCAAACCTTGTGAAAGGTTTGTAAAATTATATATGTGTTCTTCCCAATAATGGCATGCAAGTTGTGTTATTCCCAATAATGGCATATCAGTAGTGTTATATAAGAATGAAAAAGGCAAGTTCTATGATTAAGCCTAGACATATGTCATAGAGATACAAGACATAAATTTAGCTTTGACTAAATTATTCATCATCTAAAGGGGTTCTCTAATACTCCCATGCAAACTCAACCATCTAGGGAGTACAAGTTTGGAATATAGAAGCTCAAAGTGATTTTCTAATCCCTTATTGAAGTGATCAATAGTTTGGTTGACAGAAGGAACAAACTAAACCTAATAGTTGCCATGGAGAACATGTTCATTAATGGAATGATAGTCGAGCTAAATATACTTGGTATATATATGAAAGACAAGATTAGAAGCCATGTGGGTTGCGGTGAGATGGTCATAGTGTAGAGTGTGATAGGTGTGAAAGAGGCACAAGAAACTTACAAAGAAAATGTCAGATTTAGAAAGTCTTAACACAAACTTGAGTGATCGATAAACTATAGATTGTTTTCTGGCACTCCAAGAAATAAGATTTGGATTCAAGAACACACAGTAGCTAGAAGTGGAATGTTGTGTATCCGAACAACCAACTTAATTAGTATCAAAGAAAGCATGCAGTCACAAATGACAAGATGAAGGGTGAAAAACATATCCAAGATTTGGAGTCCTTTGAAGTAACAAAGTATGTGCCTGACAACAAGACGATGAGCTAAAAGAAGAGCACTAATGAATTGAGCAACATGATGTATCATGGAGACGATGCCTAGATCAGTATAGGTTAGATATTGAAAAAGGCTAACTAAGTGTCGGTACTTGGTTGAATCTAAGAATAGGCCCTCATGAGAGAGTTGTGTCTCTGCACTTGATGGATTTGCAACAATGGTAGGTTATGTGATGTGCCTAGTTGTAACTAAGAAAAGACAATGTCAATGTTCGTGAAATCTGGTAATATGGTGTGATGATCTAGATCGTGAAGTAACGAGACAAAAAGGAGAGAAATGGTAGAGCCACAAAGGTTGCAAACCAAGTTTGCGAGTTGCGCTTGAGAATACCTAAATAAAGACAAATATAAATAAAGAAAAAACAAAAAAACAAAAAACAAACAAAAAAAAAAAGAGTAGAAACAGGAGATGGCCATCTCAAGGCACATCACGACCTATAGAAACACTGACGAGACCTAGGAAGGCAACCCGATTTGGAGGACTTCATATTCATATTGTTTCTAGATTGTGTGGAAAAAGGATATATGAAGTTCGCTTTGTTCCTCTGTGCATTTCTGTGTTGGGTAAATTCCCATGAAGCAAACCCTAGGTCGTGAGACCTTCTAATACCATGAAAGGTTTGTAATTTTAAGTATGTATTCTTCTCAATAATAGAGTATAAGTAGCGATACATGAGAATAACAAAGGCAAGTCCTATTATTTATCATCCTAGACCTATGACAAGCATGAAAGATTCGAGGCATAAATTAACTCGAGACTAAATTATTTAACACTTGACCTATGACGAGGCTCAAGAGTTAGCTATAGTGATGTCTCTTGATTTCTTGCCTTGCAAGAAACATGCGAGATGATGGTAATTTTCTAATTTATTTTATTTCTTTTTTATTAGGATTTATCAAACCTGAAAAATCATCTATATTATTTGCACAATTATATAAAGGGAACACCTTAATTGGTGTTCTGAAGTCATCATTTTCTTTAATGCCAAGTGGAAAACATGGAGACAAATTATGTACACTACAACAAAAAGCAGTTTTGGCGATCAAAAATGTAAATTTCGTCGCTGAAAGTAGGACAATTGGCGACTAAAATTGAATTAGTAGCCAAAAGTGAAGACTGTTGGCGACTAAAACAGTTTAGTAGCCAAATGTATACTTATTGGCGACTAAAAATCAGATTAGTCGCTGATTACATGGGTTTTAGCGACAAAACAATTTTAGTAGCCAAAAGTGAAGGTTTTTAGCAACTAAAAAAATTAGTAGCCAAAGGTATAGGTTTTGGCGACTAAAAAATGGTTTGGTCGCCGATTGTAGGTGTTTTACCGACAAAAAAAAATGTTATAGCCAAAAGTAAAGGTTTTTGGCTACTAAAATAAATTTAGTAGCTAAAAGTGGACAATTGGCGACTAAAATTGAGTTTAGTTGGCAAAAGTGGCGGTTTTGGCGACTAAAAATCAGTTTAGTCGCCGAAAGTGGTTATTTTTAGGCGGAAATTAATTTTTTTTGCGACTAAATTATTGGGTAGTAGCCAAAACTAAGGTTTTTGGCGACTAAAAAAAAATTTAGTCGCCAAAAGTGGTTTCCTTTTTTTTTTAATAAATAATTTATTTTTTACATAAATTATATTGAATAAAAATAATTATGTTTATATATATAGTTTAATATTAATACGGGTCAATATAGTATATGTTGATACAGTTTATCCCAGTGAATGGGGCGAACTGGTCCAAGCTCCTCAAGCCCAAGCCCAAATGATCGAGCCCACTGGATTACCTGCAAACAAGTTCAATGAGGAACGGGGTAGTCCCTCAGTGAATCCTCCGACGAGCAAGTTAGGAAGAGAAGTAGAGTATATGAGGAGAGATTAGAGATAGAAAGCTTAACCTTTTTTCTTGTCTTCAACGTTCACTTATATCCTTTGGCAATCATTTCGCTGTCCCTTCCGACCTGCTCTCCTCGTCGAAAGCCTATGTTGTAGCTTACCTTGCTCAGGGTAAGGGGGTCCTGTTCCGGCGGAGAGGTGTTGTCGTAATAAATGCTGTAATGGGCTGCATTAATGGTGATGTGCAATGGCAATAACTTTGCAGATCTTTGTCTGCTGATGTGGCTCGTCCTTCTCTTGCCGTGTGTCTGAATGTCATTGGCTCTTTATGCCATGTTCGACTCCAGCTGTCCTGGACCTCACCAGCTGGGTTATACACTACGCTTCAAGTGATGGGCCATAGGTGATTCGTGGCCTTTATGGGCTTATACATGTCAGCAGTCCCTCATTCCCGAGTGCAGCTTTAGTCCAACGAAGGGAATATTAGTGACGTAGATGAGTGTGTTAGGGATTGGCAGGATAGAGGTCGACCGGAATGGGTGATCGAGGGGGGGTGAACCGACCGGGAGGTGGTCCGACTGCGCAGGGCGACCGAGTGGAAGGGCCGATCACGGAGACGACCGACCGCGAGGTTGGCCGAACGAGAGGGCCGACCGCGGTGTTGGTCGAGTGGGAGGGCTGACAACGAGGAGGGCCGACCGCGGCATTTGGCCGAGCGGGAGGGCTGACCGTGAGGAGGGCTGACCGCAGTGTTGGCCGAGTGGGAGGGCTGACCACGAGGAGGGCCGACCGTGACGTTTGGCTGAGCAGGAAGGCTGACCGCGAGGAGGGCCGACTGCGGTGTTGGCCGAGTGGTATGGTCAGCAGCAGGGAGGGCCGACCGTGAAGGGTAAGGTGGAGGGGCGTGGGGCTCGAGACGTGGCGTGTCACGTGGTGAGTTGAAGTGAAAAAGACAAGGTAAGGGGAGGAGACAGGGGATCGTGGATGTACACGTGGCAACATCCCGTAGGGGGGAAGATTAGGCGTTGGATCAGAAATGAAACGGTAAGTCATTATAGGTGTTGAAGAGACAGTTTTGGTAGATGATTTTGAAAAGTTTTCAAACTGCCGAAAATTAATTGGGATCCTTGGAATACGGGCAAACTGTGGGCTTTTGGCATTATTCGATTCACCTACCTGTTTATGAAAAATCAAAATATTCCAAGTGTGAATTCCTTTGTTGCTCACAATACACCTTTACAACACTTTTTCGATTTTCTTGTACCTGTCGCCGAAGCGATTCACAAACATACCACAGAAATGGCCCAAGAAAGAAATGCGATTGTCAGGGTGGACCCACTTGGAGATGATGATATTGTGGAGCTAGCGGCGCAGTATAGAACAGAGAGGGTGGGGGAGTCGGCAGTACGATCCCACGATTCCACCATGATAGCAGCTCCAAAGCCAATCAGCCAGGTGGAACCAGATCATTGGCACACGAAGGCTGACAAATCCACGATTACTGCGGCGAAATTGGAGGCTATCCACGAAAAATACCAGATCCCTGGAGAAGTGGAGTTATTACTGCTGACATCAACGGAGAGGCCGTCTGGCGCCAGGCCAAAAGAGTTTTCCCTTTATGAGGAAGCTCTGAAGGGTGGACTGAGGTTGCCACTGCCGCAAGTGGCGGTGGATGTGCTCAACCGTCTGGAGGTAGCACCGGAGCAACTAATGCCCAATGCATGGAAGATCCTGTTGGCCCGCGTAAGTGCGTGGCCGAAAGCGAATGGAGGGGAGGCTATGACAGTAGACGAATTCTTTACATGTTATAAGGCCTCGGGGCAGTAGGAGACGTGGGTCACTTTACAGGCAGTAGTGGAGAGGGGGTTGGTGACGGGGCTGCCGTCGTCAATCAAGGGGTGGCGACCATGATAGTTCTACGTGTCTGCCAATAGGGGGCTTGGAGTGCGCACCATTTGGAAAGTACCCATCAAGTCTGTGGAGCCAAAGCTGGGGACAGCCCCGGAGGAGAGGGTGAAGAGGGTGAAGGAGTGGAGGGAAAAAGAAGGGGCCAAATGGGACGAGCTCGTTCAGCCGTCTGCATTATTTGAGGCAGGGTTGGGTCCCAAGCCAAGTAGTGGGGACCTCGACCGAGCGGAGTTGGAGGCGAGGAGAAGGGTTTAGGAGGCGGAGGATCAGGCCATCCTAGCTAAAGCCCAAAAATTCAAAGAGTCCCAGGCCGACTGACCACCAAAACCGGTTACGAGGGAGAGGATTCGACCTCGCCCTAAACCCTTGGGAGAGAAAAACTTAGGCGATTTTGTGCCACGGCCGCCCCCAACAGACCCTTTGAAGGAGAGGTCTTTGAAGGAGATGGTGGCGTTGGGCGTGGGGAAGAAGAAGAAGAGGGTGAGGCGGAATGAGGAGGTGCCTGCCCAGAAGAGGAGGAGGGAGACAAGTGTGAAGGAAACTAGTGTTGCTAAGGGGGTTGAGGGGGGAGAAGTGGAGGGGACCCCAGGAAGGGTAGGTGGCCCAAAAGCGGTGGATGTTGCTTCAGAGGGCATGGAGGTGGTGCCAGTGATGGCAGCGATCGCCGCGGGAGTCGCGAGGGCCGTCCCTGAAGGGCAAGGAGAAGATGGGGCAAGCGGCCTTGGCTCAAGAAGAGAAGAGTAGCCCCAGGGGGGCCCTACACCCCAAGGAGGTGGAGTTAGTCTGACCACAACGATCTACCATGCTCGCGCGGTGGCTGGGCGGCTGGAGGGAGAAGAAGGCCCAGCTAGGGCAGGGGCAGACCGCCTGGTGGGCATCGTAGAAGAGGCAGCCCTGCGCTCGGCCTCCAGATTCAACGAGGCTGAACTGCTGAAGGGGTTATGCTCCACCCAAATGGAGGTAACCACCTTAGCAGGGGCTCTGTTGAGGAAAGCAGGGGCTACCAAACTCAAGGCAGATGAGGCCAAGGCCCAGCTTGTGAAGTTGGAGAGGGAGAGGGCGAGTTGGAATGCTGTCCATACTGATTTGCAAGCAGTTGAGGTGGAGTTGGAGAGCACACGCCGATAGGTTGTGTCACTCGAGTTCCAACTTGCTGGCGAGCAGAAGAAGTTGGAGGAGGCCCAAAGAGCCTGCACCGTCGTGGTCGAACGACATAAAGAGGCCATGAGCAGTAATGAAGAGCTGGTCAGGCAAAAAGATAAGGTCGATGGCAAAGTGGGCGATCTCCAGAAGGAACTGGAGGGCGAGCGCGCCAAGGCAATAGAGGAGAAGGGAAGGCTTCAGAAGGAGTTGGGAACAGAGAGAGCACAGGCGACGACGGAGAAGGAGAGCCTGAAGAAGGAGTTAGAGGCGGAAAAGGCGAAGGCTGCGTCGGAAAGGGCGGCCCTGCAGAAAGAGCTGGGCGAAGAGAGGGCGAAGGCAGCCTCTGAAAGGGCAGCTTATCCCGATCTGTGCGTCACAGCAGTGGAGCAATTCAAAGGGTCTGCCGAATTTCAAATGGCGGTTGATGTCGCGGTCGCGAGCAGCCTGACTAGGCAAGAATCTGGGGGGGCGGGCCCATCGAGGACGACTGCTGGAGGAAGAACTGAAGTAGAAGTTATTGAAAGCTTCCAGCAGTCAGACTTTTATAAGCACGAAATGGCTGAGTACTGGGACAGTGGCTGGAAGACGTTCAAACATAGAGCTGAAGAGCTGCTCCCAAACTTAGACCTTAGTAGTGTAACGATTGGCGAAGACGATGTGGCCCAAACCCCCCTAGATGAGGGCATTGAAGAAGAAGACCTCCTCTCCAGTGAGGAGAATAACTGGGGAGGAAGGACAAGGAGACTGTGCATCGACATTGTTTTTGTTGTTGTTGTTGTTGTTTTTTTTTTCTTTTTTTTTTTTTTTGAATTGCTATAATGAACTTTTGTATAAAGTTGTGGATAAATAAAATTTCAGTTGTGTTGTGCATTTCACTATTTTTGCTTGTGCGTCTGAAATGGATGAAAACATGTGATAAAAACTTGTGGTGAACTTGTGATAAAAGCTGCATTTAGGAATTCCTCAAGACAGAGTGGGATTGAAATTGTAATAAGGACTGGGTAGACTCCTTAAGGCAGAGCGAAATTAGACTTGTAATAAAAACTCAATGCAGCGTAAAGTTAAACTTGTGATAAAAACTCAATGCAGTGTAAAGTTAAACTTGTGATAAAAACTCAATGCAGAGTAAAGTTAAATTTGTGATAAAAACTCAATGCAGAGTAAAGTTAAAATTGTAAAATGTAGTAAAATTACAAGTGTGTGTTTGCCACGTTGCTCAAGTAAGTTTGTGGTTTATGGAGGGAGACGTGGTTTGTAAGGAGGAGAGACCTAACTTATGAGGGTTTGATTGAGGAGAAAATAACATGTGTCTGACCCTGGGGCTGTGGCGCTTGGTCTGCTAAGACTTATTAGGCAAGCCGAGTGCCTCTTGCTCGGTCTGGCAAAGGCTCTTACTACTCGGTCTGGGCGAGGTTCTTAGTGCTCGGTCAGGCCGAGGTTTTTGATGCTCAGACTGGCTGAGGCTCTTGTGCTCAGTCTTGCTGAAGCTTTGGATGCTCAGACTGGCTGAGGCTTTTGATGCTCAAGTGCACATTTGAAATACGCTCGGTATTGCTGAGGCTTTTGATGCTCAGTCTGGCTGAGGCTTTTGATGCTCAGTCTGGCTGAGGCTTTTAGTGCTCAGTCTTGCTGAAGCTTTGGGTGCTCAGTCTTGCTGAGGCTTTTTCGTGCTCAGTTTGTCTGAGGCTTTGATGCTCAGTCTGGTCGAGGCTTTTGGTGCTCAGTCTGGCTGAGGCTTTTTCGTGCTCAGTCTGGCTGAGGCTTTTGATGCTCAGTCTTGTTGAAGCTTTGGGTGCTCAGTCTGGCTGAGGCTTTTTCATGCTCAGTCTGGCTGAGGCTTTTAATGCTCAGTCTGGCTGAGGCTTTTGGTGCTCAGTTTGGCTGAGGCTTTTAGTGCTCAGTCTGGCTGAGGCTTTTTCGTGCTCAGTCTGGCTAAGGCTTTTGGTGCTCAGTCTGGCTGAGGCTTTTAGTGCCCAGTCTGGCTGAGGCTGTTGGCGGTCGGTCTGGCTGATACTTCTAATAAGTGCTGCAAATGAGAATGTTATTGAGACAACACATAGATAGCCAAGGTATAGAATTGTTGTCATGATCAGTGTAACTCAGTCAATACAAGATTACATTATGTAACAGAACAAAAAGAAAATACAACAACTGAGCAATACAACAGTAGAGACTTATTGAAAGTAGTGATTCAGGTGTTCAGCGTTCCAGGGGTGGGGGAGATCTCGACCTTCCATGTCTTGAAGTCGGTAAGTGCCCGGACGCAGTCAGGCCTTTACAACGTAAGGTCCCTCCCATTTGGGTACCAGTTTACCCTCAGTCGGATTTTTGGTGGTAAGGGTTGCTTCTCTCAAGACAAAGTCTCCTACAACGAACTCCCTTGGTTGGACTTTGCGGTTATAGTGTGTTCTCATTTTCTGTTGGTATGAAGCCAGTCTGACAGCAGTGGTTTCTCTGAGTTCTTCAATTAGGTCCAGGTCTGCCCGACGAAGCTCTTCCGTTAGTGTTGGATCCGGATGTAAAACTCTAGGGGTAGGCAGACCGACTTCTACCGGAATAACTGCCTCAGCACCGTATGTTAAGCGAAAAGGAGTTTCCCCAGTGGGAGTCTGTGCTGTAGTTCGGTATGCCCAAAGTACATTTGGTAGTTCCTCGGCTGTAGACGTCCCCGAACGCCCCGGGAGGAACGAGTCCCCCGTTCCGTTCGATATTGGGCCAACTACAGTTCGGACTCTCAATTTGTCACGGTTCTAAATCTGAACCAAAGAGTCCAAATCCGGAAAATCGTTTTGAGAAAACAGATTTTTGAAAGAAGTGCCAAGCATCGACTGCTTTGCCAGATACAGAGTCGCCACCTAAATATTTTATTTTGGGGAAATTTAGGAAACCCTGACTCGTTTGCCTAAGGCCACGTGTCCGTCATCACCAAAGTTGCCTCGGCTCGGGAACTTGGGTACGATTGGGGAAGGTCACTTCGTGAGCACCCCCGCTCGCCCGATCAAAGATCGGCCTCTACTAACCATGATATCTAGTTTTGAAAACTTTATGCGTTCTTATTCCGATTATTAGCCTAGATTTACTATGTGATGCGCACAGCATACAAGTATAGATTGGATCGTCTGAATTGGAACAAAATATTTCATGTTTGTTTATTTGAAGTGGTTTGATGGTACTACCCACAAGTAGGCTAAGACGTGGATTTGCCACCCTCGGGTCGGCTTAGAAAACATGATTTTGCCACTATCTAGTGGGCTTAAAACACACATTTGATGAATTGTTCCAATTCAAATAACGCAACCTTCACCCATAGGCATTCAGGCAGTTATATCACATAAGCATATAGCCTCATGGTAAGCATGCTATTCATAGCAGTCACTCACACGCATGCAAGGATGCTAAAGCATAAAACTTACCGAGTACTCCAAGCCAAAACAGAAACTAATTAGAAATCCATGCATGATCCTAATTATACAGAAATGCCTAATGCAACACATGCAAAAGTGCAACTATAGCAGGCTCGGCTATTCTAGACATGGCATATGAAATGCTACAGCTAACATGTATTCAACTTGGAATTGAAAATTCAATGCAGTTAGTATGATGCGCCGAGCCCGGTGCATGCAAGACAGATGAATGAATGCAAACATGCTATCATACTGTATGCTAATTGAAACATGCCGTAATCTAACCATCATAAGCTGGTAAATAAAAGGGAGAAAGACGTGGGGTTGGAAGACATACATCACACACATGCACACTTATTACAGTTGTGCCCTCGCGCAGAGGGTCCGAATAAATAATACAGTCCCGAATAAATAATTACAGTCCAAATAATTACAAACCCTAGTTAATTAACAAATTAAACTAAGAAAGCTGTAAACTAGCATGCAAGCTAGGGACTACCTCGACTCTGCTCCGGATGATGAATGGTGCATGCTCGGGTTGCTTGGCACGGAAATCCACTGCGATGCCCCAATTAGCCTCTATTTGCGATTGATGCCGGAATGCTGTGCAAGGCCTTTGAAAGGCTACTGATTCTTGATTTGCTGCAACAGAGAGCAGGAAAAGGGCATGGCAATGTATTTTCACAAATGTATGCATGCCTCGATCCTCATGCCACCGATCACGCATCTCGATGCATGATGGCCGAGAAGTCGAATTGTGCAACTCAATATAGAATGAATGCATATGAAAACACAACAAGACCTAACTCCATCATGGACAATCCAGAGTGTCAGTGACAGGGAATTGAGACACGTTCCGTCACTCGAAGTACGAAACGTCCCTCGTTTCCCGTGCTCGGGCTAACTCCTATCCCAAGCACAATGCAATATGCATGACATGCATGAATGCAACTAATATACAACCTAGCATGCACAATGCTATGAGATGGCATACACAATGCACGAGGAATGCAACTAATATACAACCTAGCATGCACAATGCTATGAAATGGCATACATGATGCACGAGGTAACATGGTATACACAATGCGCTAACATACAACCTAGCATACGCAATGCTATGAAATGAAATGGCATACACAATGCACAATGGACTTACACCAACATGAGTGGACCTCAGCCACACTCACATCAGTAGCCATAAGATGAAAAATGAGACACTCGAAATGCGTGCACACATGCACGCAAACCGAGGACCGACCCTAAGGCACCAAATGCCACTCTAACAAGACATGGCAAGGCATGGAATATGGCATACTAGCATGCAAATTTCAGTAGCAAAATATGATGCAAAACGGCCCCAGAACATGGAAACATGGCACCCGATACGTGGAATGAGACCCGAAACATGAAATTAGGTACATGGAATGACCTATGGCTATGCAAAGCATGCATTATTCGAACATGAAGTGTGAATAAAGAATCAAGACAGTCCCAAAAAAAGCATATTTACAGTTTTAAACAAGGTCAAAAAGTGAACACAAATAGGGCTAAGTTAGCATGCAAAAATGGCCCCGTAAGAGAGATAATGAAGCAAGTAGCATCTTCTGGCCTCAAATAGAGGAGGGCCCTACAACAAAGTTGAAGAGGGGCCCAAAACATGGTGTTTTTCAGTTAGTGACCAAACCCAAAACAGTGCACATGCAAGCTTAAAATACTATGCAAAATAAGGCCTAAAAAGAGGTTTAAACACAAAGAGCAAAAAGGGAGCTTCAAAAAGCAAAAGTCCCTTGATAAAACATGAAGAGGGGGTCAAAATAAGGCTATTTACAGTTTGGACCAGAGCCCAAAAATACAAGCACAAGGGGCTAACAAAACATGCAAAAAATAAGCAAAAGAGGGATAAAGAGGCAAGTGACAAAAGGAAGCCTCAAACAATGAAGAGTCCTTCAAAAATGTTAAATAAGGGATCAAAATAAGCCACTTTACAGTTTATAACCAAGCTCAAAACAGTTGATAAATAGGCCTAAAATACTATGCAAGAAAGAGACATACAAGAGAGGTAAAGAAGCAAGTGTAAAAAGGAAGCCTCAAACAGGGAGAGCTTAAAAGACATGAAAAAGAGTCAAAATAATAGCTTTTCAGGTTGGGTCGGAGAGCCAAATATGGCAAGCAAGAGGAGCTAATTATATTGAGCCAAAATAAAGCACAAAAGAGGGAGAATGAAGACTCATCCTTGTAGACCAAGCTTCAGCAGCTCTTGGCTTGAGAAAAGGTGCTCCTAAGCTCTGGAAAACCAGCTCCAAGTGTTGGAAAGGATGGTGGTGGTGTGGTGCTATGTGGTAGTGTAGAAAGGGGTGTGGAATTTGAGGGATTTTGAGGGTTGGAGTGTAGAGAGAGAGAGAGATGCAATGTAGGAGGCTTAGACAAGATTTCTAACCCATCAAAAGGGAGCTGGAGGGCCTGGATATATAGGCACAAGAGTGGAGAAAAGGGAGGGAGATTCAAATTCAAGTTTTCCCCCCAAAAATTTCGCCCCCGGATACAGAATCTGGGGGGAAACAGAATACATATTTGTGATGTACCAGGAGAGAAGAGTAAGGCCGGCTACTTTTCTAGGGTTTAGGTGGCCGGTCGGCCTTCCCCATGGCCGGCCGGCCAAGGGTCAAAAGGGTCAATCATGATTGATGGCCAACCATGCCAAAAAGAGGGCCTCCTATGTGTGCACAACACAACCATGTGGTCAAAAACTAGAGAAAGTGAACCAGGAGAGAGAAAAGGCCACTTTTAGGAGGGGTTCAAAAGGGTCACACAGAATTACTGGCCGGCCATATGATATTGGTGGCCTCCCAGGTGTGTACAACACAAATATGTGGTTTGGGGCAAGAAAAAGTGGCCTTAGGGTGGTCAACATTGGCTTTCAAGTGAGAAAAACGGGCGACGGAGGGCGATGGAGGAATAAAACTGGTTGTCAGAACAATTACTGGCCTCCCACCCTTCTACGACCTTCCTAACAATGAAACAGAGCTCCCTGCCAAAAATGAACTCAAACCAATGTAAAATGGAGGTTCGGGGGCTGAAACGCGCAGCCCGAGGCCCCAAAAACTGACTGTTAGGCACCGGAAGTGGTGTTCGACCACGAAGTTAGTTTTTCGAGCCACAGTGTCCCTCAAAAGGGAGCAAATAAGATGCATGCCAAAAACCGGAGCAAACGGAGGTGGTTAAGCGGTCCCGAACTGAGGCACATGGCCGTCGGCTCCGAAAAACCGGAAACCGGGCTCCAAACGGGAAAAATGGCCTACGACCACGAAACGTAGCCTACGGCTACTAAGAGATGATCTATGAGACCTCTCCCTTCCTTCGGGAAGAGAAGACGGAGAAAACGGGACTTGGTTCGCAAACCGAGGCAAAGCACAAAAGAGTCCGAAAGTTTAGAGGCAAGGCTCACGGCTGAGACTCCGCAACCTCTGAACGAGCACAATATGCAACATCACCAAGCGCTCAATCGGTGACGTCTGAATCTTAAGATCGGTCAAAAATGGGGTGTCTACAGTTGCCCCTCTTTGACAGAACTCGAAAGTCATAAGTGACGGGAGTGAATGTCAAAGCCCAGAGACGACCCATTTTTGACAAGGCCGAAGACTTAGACAAACATACTAGATAACAAAGAAATGTGCCCGCGGGCATGCCCATAGGCGGGGGCAAGATGCAAAATGATATGCAGGAAGATTTTGATAATTAGACTTATACGCTACGCGAAGCCGGTTTGATAATTGGACTTATACACTACGCGAAGCCGGACATCACTCATGATCATGCGAAGAGAGCTGTAATGAAGCAATTATGCGAAATAAATGCAACATTTTAAGCGAATGCTAGGCAAGCAAGTAAACTCGAGCCAAACTACACCTCGTGCAGAAAGGATGTAAGAAAATTATGGAATTCTCACTGCGAATACAGTGTGCATGTGTGATAGATACACAGAGCGAATATGTGATTGATACACAAAAAGGTGAGCACAAAGTGTGATGCACTAAGTGAACAAGTATGATAGATACACAAAACGAGAGTGTGTGATTGATACACAGTGCAAACGCGTGTGATTGATACACAAAAAGGTAAGCACAAAGTATGATAGATGCACTAAGTGAACAAGTATGATAGATACACAAAGCGGGAGTGTGTGATTGACACACATAGCTTATTCATTCGGACCCTTCTTCGCGAGGGCGCAATGTTGTAATAAGTATGCGTGCGTGTGTGTATGTTTTCCAACCCCACGTCTTTCTAC